>JAHWFP010107926.1:17817-30448 GCA_023313725.1 Lithobius niger
CCCCCCCCCCCCCCCACCACCTGCCAAGCTACTAAACTGATGTTATGCAACGTTTGGGAGAAACGCGAAAAAAAAGGGGGGGGTTGCCTAGTCACTATCTTCCCGACTACAGTCTACTACACCCACCAATCTGCCTCCGAATGCTGTGGTATAATATTGCAGTGTTCACACTGGACATTTTGTGCTCACGCAATTAAGAAAACATTTATCAAAAGCAGTGACAAGTTTTTTACAGCTTGGAGCAACATTTATTGCGTGTAGAAATTATTCACCTATTTAAAAATTAACAACTCTTGGTACGAGTTAGACGTAGCAGCAGTATCGAACCAAATTCGATTACGCTTACCACTAAGTTTTGCCACAGGTTGGTGCACTGTGCCGCATAGTTTGTGGAGCTTATGAAGTTGGTATAAAAATTTGCAAGATGGTGTCTTACAAAGTGGGTCACGGTGTTCACCTTGCAGGCATTCCGACACAGGCTTTAAATAAGCCTTGACTTACACACTCGATCATAAAATAATTGGAGTCTTAATAGGGCAATGCCTCAGTAATCATTTTTGGATAGTTGTGGTAGAGGACTTGTTTACTTGTCTGCCTCCTTCATATGCCCTGGAAGCTTTACCAGCGTGCCCGCACATACACAAGCCAGTCTCGTATTTAAGGTTATTTTTTCATGGCGCTTACATGGCTCCGTTGTGTTTGTTGGGTACTTTAGTGCACATGCATGTATTTTAGGTGGTTTTACTTTCAATAATTGGCCTTCAATAATTGTAATTTGCTTAGATGCTGATTTGTTTCGTTTCGGTTTGAGTGAGGTGCAAGACTGAGCATGGAAGAATGAACCTCGCCTTTTTTGTAAACGCTTTCCGAATCAATTTCATATTTACTTAGTTTTATCAAAATTAGCAGTTACTTAATACACATTTTTATAACCATAGGTTATAGCAAATAAAACTGCAGACAATTTTTCCCACTTTTGTCGAATACCGCAGCATTTCGGCTGTTGGGAACTGCAATGAATCAATTTAACCATTTTATTTCACCAACATAGCAAACATTTTAGACTAAAAAGAAAAAAAACTAAGACTAACCTCCACTAGGTGCCACTTTCCGTCATTATAGTTGCTTCCAAGAGTTGATAACCTTACAGACTGTTGATTATCATTGTATCGAAAATAGATACGGCTTTCATTAAGCCAAACAGTCAAAAATATCTGTAATTATAATACACAACTTGCTAAGTACTAAATAACGTTATTTTATAACTTGTGGTTTTACGTATTAGACAAAATCATTCCACAGACAACGGATTATGATGCAACTTTTCATGCGCATAAAATATAAACAAGTACCTTAATGCTTGTTTGAATATGGGCCAACAACACACAGTCTTCAAACGTACGAAACGTAAACTGGAGTACAATCGGCTTAGAAGAATGGTCTATAGGTAGTTTATGATATCCTTTGCCATTAAAACTCACAAGCAATTCACGGCCAAACATTCTGAAAATGGTTACCAAACAGATCTTAATCTTCGAAAAATTTTCTGTCAACTATAACTGTATTTGTAAAAAGACACGTATATTTTGGCATAACACCACATGTCGCTTTTGCGTATACGAGTTTATTAAGAAAATTAAACCTATATTAATTTCTCACTACTGTTTAAACAAGATTGAATTGAGCTATTGTCAGTGTCTTGAGTTATTCAGAATATACCACAGTTACTGCAAAAGTGACATGACTTCAACTTTTAAAACAAATATACTCGTGCATATAAAAATCTTAAATCACTTAAGTCTGCTCATACATAGACTTTTCGACAATCACACAGCCGAAGCCATAGCTCTGAAGTCTGGTCATTCACTGCGCCGTCATTAACACTAAAATTATGGTTTGAAAACTTATTTTATACTTTAATAAAAACAATGATCAATTTCACCCCTTTGATCACCTGTATTTGAACCAGAGTGCCCAACGAGTAAGGGGTGTAATAGATGGTTATTTAAAACTTATACAAGTACCAGATCATTCAATGCACAAGTTCGGCTCAGTATTTTAACATTGAAAACACGTCATACCCACACCAAATTTTAGATAAACGTTGAATCAATCAACTGCTGTTAAGTTGTTCAAAATCTTTGGTTTTCAGGGGGGCGTCGCATGATTATTTTTGAATAGCTCTGCTCACAAGCCGTGCACACACCCTTGTTTAGGCTTAAAACATGCGTGGGCGATGAGATGCGAGAATTTGAATAACACATTCTTGACTAAATAATGATTCCAGTCAAAAGTTTGCAGATAATTTTTGAACAGTGTATTTCGTACACAGCAATATTGAATTCCTGCAGGACTGGGACTTTACTTTCGGAATGACAAAGGATGGCCTTTTACATGTGTCACTCACCACTACAAATTATAACATTATTGCACCACACCTTAGACAGAAATTCAAATTTTCAATTTTAGTGATGTGATTGATTAAAGTATCACCACTGATCAAGTTCCCCCCATTTTCTGATAGTTTATTTTAGAGAATCTGCCACATGGCAGATGTTCAGTCATCGGCCTTGGGTCGATTCCTAGCCACACGATACGACTAATTTTTGTCCTAAACAGTATCGCACCGAGTAGTCGCCTATATTAGGATAGCGTGTTTACTTTTATCAGTTTGTGCGTTTCTTCACTGTTAATCGTTTACCTTATGCGATCTCATACTAGCCTGATAAATTGTAGTACCAACACACAAAGATATAAGAAAACATAGGTGAGTAGTTAGCATTATTGACTTCTGGCCAAACTAGGAAGATGCCGGGGAAGTGTGTACGGCTAAATTAGACGTGGTCGTTTGATTGTTTGCATCATCATGGTTGACCGTGGAAGGAGCATAGTCTTGTGAAATGTTCAGATGCAATAGAAATTTCCAGTATGTTAGGTGGGGCGTCTGCAATCTTGCCTTTGGTTCCTCGATTTTTTCTTGGAGAAGTGGGTGGGTGTGATGGAGAGGGAACAACTGAAGGGGAAGAACTGTTGATTGGCCCGTTTGTAGTAGGGGAATCAGAAAGGAGGATCGTGCGGAGCAGGCTTCGATTGGGCAGGAGAAGACCTCTTGGCTTTAGTTTTCTTGTGTGGAAGAGCCTGACTGAAGGCAAACCGGTCGCGGTCGCTTTCCTAGCCATGCGGACCAGACGACCGCGGGCCAGTTTTTGAGCTTTCTGGATTGACCCTAGTGCGAGACCTCTTCTGGTGGTGTAGAATGAGTAGCCATTTCTCCTCAGAGATATTTAGTTGTACCAGTCACAACTTCTGTGGCACTGACAGACTAGATGTGGATCGAAATGTGATCGTGGTACAAGGAAGCCTGGACAATGGCACCTTACAGAACTCGGTGCATGGGTCTAACTAGGAACCTCCGCTGGAGTTGGTGTGTCTTGTTCACTTAAGAAGTGTCTTTGGAGTCAATAGTGTCTTTACTGCCTACAGAATCAATTGTAAAAATGAATGTTCAACGTGAAGATTCACATAGTTCAGTACCGCGAATGAATGCACAAAAGGAACAATGGCCGCTACTGAAAGAGGTGGCAAATTTCGTGCCAAAGCGATTGGGACAGATAGGGAAATCCCCAGGTGCTGCTAGAACAATCTGTGGACGAAACAGAGGGACGAAATTGCTCGCTGGCGCTAGGACCCAGTCATTAGAGCGTCAGCAAGTGGCAGCTTGAGGATAAGACCAAAAGCATGGAAAAGCATGTCGTACGGAACGACCGCGTCGAATGTTGTGGCGAACGAATAATTTAAGTTTTGTGGCTACTTATTTATTTTTAGGTTGGCTCAGAGTGTAATAGAGGCTGTTGCCATCTCCCCCCTTCCTGTTGCAATTAGTATTTTGATGTATCTGGAATGCACTTAGTGGATTGCTTAGAGTCTTGTTGGTCAGTGGAGCGATAACGACCATGTTTGTATCAGGGGTTTTACGGCCGCTGAAAAAGTACATTTCATTATTTTTTTTTTTTGCAATACATGTTTATTACAAGAAATGAAGAACGCTTGAGCACTTGCCTCCAAGGCTTGAACGCTTGAACGCTTGAAGAAGGCTTGAGACAATGTCGACCCTGGGACGTCTCGACTTGAGACAATATTGATCCTGAGACGACCCTGAGTGGGGCTGTGGACTGTAAGTGACGCTGTCCACGAAGCGAAATGAAATTCGGCGGACGTTGAGGCCTGTGGTGAAGAGAGGTCGCAGAATAAAATACTGGTCTTTATGGTTCCAATTTATAGAGTGTGCAAGGATATGTGCAGGAGTGGAATTTGGCAGTCTAGATATCCTTGTAATGTGGATGGTAGTCTTGTACAAGATAACTGGTGATAGTGCCTGTAGCGACAGGAAATATGGTAAACCCAGAGGAGGTAACGCAGGCGAAACGAACAGGGGTTGAGGGCTGGGCCAGGGTGGGTCCGATGGACTTGGTCTGGCATCAAGGCAGAGGAGGCAAGGCGAAGAATTGGATGATGCAGGAGATCTTGTCGTCGTTAAGTGTTTGTGATGCCCGTGGCTCGCAGGTGATCATGACGATCTGAGACATTGGGCGCACTGTCCCCAAAACGTGGAAAAGGGACAGGTCGACTAGTGGATGCCGACACAGGCCGAGATGGCAAATCATGGGTGGGGAAAGGCGGCAGTAGAATCTGATGATTTGAGGTCGCTGGTGGGAAGCAAGTACGTTAAAGGTGCGGCATTGACGGTCGTGGGGATGACCGGGATGGTCGGAAAGCAGCATCAAACAGGTGCCAATCATAACTGTTTGGGAGAATCCTCCCTGTGAAGTATTTAAGGGTCGTCATAACAACGACCATGGAACATGCTTCGTGAACATTGGTCGCCCTGTGTGTCGAGGTGGCGCTGCTTGGGAAATTCGGGGTGGACATACGACCCTCTTCATGGTGGTCGGAGGACAGTCCAGTAGAGAGCTTGTAGAAGTCGGTCTTGGAGGCAAACTGGAACCAGTGAATGGTATATTCGAATTCAAGGAGGCCGAAGGTAGAGCCTGCAGGTGAAGAAGCGACCACTGTGGGACATCTGATGCTGGTGCAAAAGAAAGTCTACCTTAGCGATTACCGTCAGAGAGTCCATATAACAGAATTTCGGTCAAGGAGGCAGGAAGGGCAGTGGTCGACAGAATGGCCAAAGGCTCGTGTATCAGACCACAAGTGGTGTTCAATTCCGGAGATGCCGCAGACGCACCTAGTGATCCAATGTCCAGGGGAGTTTGACAAGCAGCCATACAGTGTGGTGGACCTAGAAGGAAGATGAAGCCAGGTCCGAGGCTGACGATTTTAGAGGGGGTCTGCACCACACATGCGCAGAAGGATAAGCTACGAAGCTGGCAGGAAAGCCAATAAGTTTTATCTATGGGAAGATCGCATTTGAGGAAGAAAATGCAATAAACTACACATAATATATACTTTCGTCGGCATATAGTAGAAGAATATCTTTCTACCAATAACCACACTTTATCAAATCCACCTTTTACATTCAATTTTATGTAATGCAACTCTGGTACAAACCTTTTGCAGACAAAACCTTGCTGTTGGAAATGGCCCTTCAGTTTTTACCATACTTAATAGAAAGTTAGGTTCGCAATCGTAGAACTGATGAAATATGTCGGCTTAAATTCATAGCACCATGGATACAAACAAAAGGTCATCGTATTTTTATTTTACAGCTCCACAACAGTCTTTGACAAGCTGTAATTTGTTATTGGCTGGGTGTAAAAGGCCCCTCGGGCCCGTCTGTCCTTTGGTCCTGCAATAATTTACTTTTTATTTATTTAAAACAGGATACCTGATATCGCATACCTTTTAGAAGAATGCCTCTGAAATTTTTGCATTCCACGTTGTTCATTGGCTGCAATCAGGCCAACTTCGTAGCCATTAATGGTCAATGTCATGGCACCGTCAAAGTCCTCTCGCATTGACTGGTTTAACTTTAAGAAAAAGTACTTTTACAATTTGGGTCACTAAATGAAAGCAATATGAAAAGGCAAGTAAATATGTGAGTACCTTAAATGTTTCAGGAATTCCTCCTACGTACATTGGTTGAGACAAGAATGCCGAGTATAGTGAAGATTTTTCCCATACCAATGTTTCTTTAACACTTTCTGCTTCATTTGGTTTTAAGGTGACAGTCAGATAATTACCAATTCTATAGCAAAATTATAAGTCAAGTATTTGTAAAATACCCAAGATAAATCAATTGGTGGCACAGTTTATTAGTGTACAGAAGGAAAACGCAACATGACACTATTTATGCCTAAACGTTTAAGAACATGGGATTATCCATGTTATAACTCCATTTCATCTTATGTTCACATTGTTACTCCCGATAGAAGCTGTGGTCGGTCTTGCTACCCAACTTCGCTCCAGTTCATTTAACAGAACGTTGGTCAATGACTAATGGTATTTATTGCTTTGGTGAACAAACAACATGCAAGAACTGGCCTGGGCCTGGAGAGAAACTCGCCGCTTCCATCATAGTTTGCTAGTATAAAGCCCTAACCAGACTGGCTGCTCGCGGCTGCACGCCGACGTACTATGGTATAAAAAAAGACTTCAATATTTGTCCTTAAACGCAACACCAACCACACGATTGCTGCAATGTTGACTTTGTAGGTACGTAGTTACGCATAGCTTCGCACGAAATTCTCTTCTGTCTGGAGAGGCCTTAAGGGCGCGTTTGCGCAACGACTCTCCTTTGCATTCTTGCAGCTATACTTTAACCACGATGGCAAAGGTGTCTTAGCAATGGTAACAACACTTCTTGGATCGTCTAAATCCACCATCGTGTGAGAAAATGCTTGTAGTCTTACAATTCGTGACAGTAAGATAAAGAATTCCTCCTGACGAAACAATTTTCCCAATCGCTTCCAAACTCGATTGACTCGGTTTCGTTGCAAGCTGGCAGAGCTGAAACCACCGCCATGTTGGAATTTCAGAAGATTTCTAGCTTCTAGCTGCGAGAATGCAAAAGGTGAGTCATTGTGTAAACGCGCCGTAAGAAAAACTCGCTTAAGATCTGTTTCAATGCTATTGCCATGTTTTTGGAACAATCACAGCACGAGTGAAATTTTTGTGCTTATTTATTAGATAAATCCGGTATGGTATAATTTTTGACGCAGGCTTTTTTTCAAAGTAATCACAGCCACAGGTTCGATAACAGGATGGGTGGGATTGCTCCTAAAAATGAGTGATGAAATAGGACGTAGGCTTATCATTGTACCCCACGGGTCTGTAGTAATATATATCCAAACCCTGGGGTAACCCAAAACCTTATTACATGGCATATTGACAGCGATTAGATTACGTAACAGAAAGAACTAAGAAATAAAACTTGAAATTTATATGCCATGGGTCTTCTAGACAATACAAAATTTATATGTTTGAGGGAAAGGGCATTTTTACAGCCGAATTGTTACAATGAGATTTAATAATCAACACACTATAGCACGATAAATACTAACCTGAGAATAGACAAATAAAACCACTCGTCAAGAATTAGTCGAGGCATTGATCCGATGCATTTTAATTCTCCATCCATGCAAGCACATACTTCCAATTGAAGATCCACCAAACGCACGAAAACGTAACATGACTTCAAAGAAACGGGAGTAAGATACATCACTCATGAATCAGAAAAATATACATATTTTATGCACAATTGATTTGCTTATATCCCATTGTTTTTCCTTGAATAAATCAAGACATTGTTAGTAGGTGCCATTCATACATGCGAGTGAAGGGCTGGTGCAGACGGACCACAAAACGCACAGCAATCGCAAAAAAACGATACCATTAGTGTTGCTGAATTGACGGCACCTTTCAGGCAAAGAACGTACAAATTGGCCTTTCACCGCACTTCCCGACGATTCTGACCCCATTCGAGAGCAGGCAACACAAACAATTCTGGCTGAGGTACTCAGCTTAACAATCACTCAACAGGTTGTGTGGCATTGAAGTCGCAATGTGATGCCGAAAGTGCCGAGAATGAGGTACTTGCAGGCGATTTTGGGGCAGTCTACCAACAGACACAGAAGCACGCCACTGCGTATGAAACCTCCAGTGAATTCCCATGGTTTTTACCTGACCTGCCACCGATTGCGATTTTTATGCCAAACACTACAGATTGTGTCTGCGATTGTCACGCTTTTTGTGGTCCGTTCGCACCCGGCATATGGCCAATACTGAACAATATTCGGTCCTGCATTCACAATTCATGGGAAATCTAATGGATTCGATGTAATTGTTGGATATTTTCGTACAAGACATCATTTTACTATTTTTCAACATTCGTGAGAGACAAGCAACGTTCCCCTGTACAATAGCAGTTTCTAGAAGCCCTTCGGGGAGTGAAGAACATTTGGAGAAATTTGAACATGCATTGTGATCAAGAAGGAAACGTTTTTAGGTACTAATTAAGGAAAATTGGAAATAAGCCAACAGCGAAATCGTACTAGAAATAACTTAGTTCAGTAAGCTTACTGAACTACGTTATTTCTAGTGTGCGATTTTCGCTGTTGGCTTATTTCCAATTTTCCTTAATATTATTTCCAGCGATTTATGTCTATTTATTTCTCCTTTATTGAGCCTTGTGAGTATGATTTGTCTTCCCTCTCCATTGTCTATGGCCGAGTGAATTTCGGTCTAATGGAGCCCTGGTCACGGTTGTGACCTTAATAACGGGACCAGTGAGTTATCTTTATGCCAGTGGGGATGTGGCCATAGCGATTAAGGCGCTATGCAAGTGATCTGGGAACGAACTGGGTAGCTGGTTCGAATCCAGGTTATGCCACTCCGACGAAACCTAAGTCTATAAAGGTGGCTTACTGAACTACGTTATTTCTAGTGTATGATTTTCGCTGGTGGCTTATTTCCAATTTTCCTTAATATTATTTCCAGCGATTTATGTCTATTTATTTAAGGTACTAATTTACATAACTGTTTTGGAAAAAAATTAACTTCTTGCTTTGGAAAAAATTCAAAACTCATGTATTCAGCCATACGTGTTTTTACTCTTGACGAGCTACTCTGCATAAGTAGTTAGGAAAAAAACTGATTTTAAATGTGAAATTAATTTTTACTTTTCCTAAATACTTACCTTCAGTTGTTGGTTAAAATAGTATACCTTATGCTGTATGCTCGCTTTAAGCTTTTGTAGTGCCTCACCCCCCTGCTCGCATCCCAGCAGGGATTGCCACCTGTCCCTCACTAGCATTTGGTAAACTATCCAATTCGGCAAGAGCGGGACTTGTGGGTGGACGCATGGGTTTATGTGCCATTATGTGTCAGTTTATTCGGACGAGCTTCTCCCCCCCCCCCCTGCAGTTTTCCCCCCTGAGAAAAATTTAGGTGTTTGTATAAAGGTGGACTATTTTGTTTGTTAGGGCATGGACCATTCGACAGACAAGGGTTAAATGCATTCACATACTGCTAGAAGAGTCGTACCTTTAACCCTAAAATTACGAAAATTCAGAACAAGACAAACGGTTCCACAAAAGTTTTTAAACATTCGTTTGAAAGTATCCTTTAATACATTTATTAAAGAAGTGGGCCATAACTAAAAAAAAAATCGTGCATGTAAGGACCGCAGAATATTTATCATAGGGGTTTTCTAGCTAGTGACGGGGCATTCTGAAATTGTCTTTAGCTAGTCCACAAAAGAAAGTAATCCCCTCCCCAGAACCGGAAGACTCAATAGCCACCCTTTAAACATCCTAAAATTGCTTACAAGGGCTACACAGTCATCGATTTGTTGAAGGCGAATCAGGTGACCATTTACGGCAGTGTAACAATTATTTTTTTTTTTTTTTTTTATATTTAACATGGCCGAAAGTATCACGACGCATCATCCGACAGAAGTGAAGATCCTCTTCCTTTTGTACAAAAAGATAAGTAATTAAAAAGTCTAGACAATGCACAAAATGCAATAAAAAACACAAAGTTTCGGGATTTGCTGCACCACGAAGTGTTATTAAATGCAATGTAGTTAAAAGTACAGCACACGGTATCGTGACATATTCAAGGCCCAACACCAATACACACAAATATTAAAAGTTAAAACTTGAAAACGAAAAACCTAGCTTCCCTGAGCAGAACAGGTTAGCAATAGGTAAAAGTTGAAATCCCCCAGAGAGTGCAGGTTCGAAGTGAGGCTAGCGGAATTCACTTTTTTTTTATGCTGGTGCCACTGGATTTTTGGATGGGTTATGGTTTGGCAATCCCCGAAACGTTTGTGTTTTTATTGAATATTTGTGCAATTTCTAGGCTTTTTAATGCCTTGCTGGTTTTGGTATTTTTAATTTCTTATCCGACTTTGTACAGAGAGGTCGTTGGTGGTTGACGATTTCTACAGGTTCAGTTTCCCAGCCAGAATCTTCTCTAGCGCTATCAAGAATTTGTAGGGTTGGGAAGGAGAATAACTTGTGACAAGACCTTTTCTGAAACGTCTAAGACTCATTCCTATTAGTACCGTCTAAGTTTAAAGAGGACGCCATGAGTTTTATGTGGGAATTTCTACTGTCTTCACCCTTAGTTTTTAACGGTTGCCTGCCTTTCTGGAATTTATTGGTGAAATGCGACGGGCAAATGTTATTTCGTTGAGTTTCATCGCAAAAGCTTACTATAAGAAGGAACAATGTTTTAATTCGCAGTTTTTTTTTAAGTTTACTTGATTACAAGCATAATGCATAACTGCATTATTGAAAATGCACAATTTCGTGCATTATAATTGATAGCTCTAAAGCAGATTCGAGCTCAGCAATAATTTTTGGGCTTTTAAGCAGGGTGGAAAATGTCATTCCAATCCGACAGTTCGTTTGGGCTCCACCCAGACTACAAATATTCAACCAACCAACGGACCAAAGTTTTTCTATATGGTGTCAGTTTGGTTTCAAGGATTTAAAGACTCGATTATTTGGAAATTATTACCTTAGAATTTGTTCTGCTTGTAGAAAAAATCCAACCATCTTTGTATTTCGACATGAACCTGAATTCAATGTGTGTAATTACTGACATCTCCGACACTTCTTCTGGTAATGAAGGCGACATATAACCAGGAGATGAAAATACTACTACACCCTGTTAAAACAAACGGTAATGAATAACATTTCGTTCCTAATCTGAAGTCACAATAGGATAGAAGTACAGAGGACAATGGTTTTCCGTGGATAGACTTAAAATGCGGGGGTAACACGACATGCTGACATACAGAATTTCATGTAAATAGCAAGATACACATGTGAAGAATTTCGTAAGTTTCATTAAAGACTATATACAAGCTAGGTTAAATGGAATTTTACTTATAAGCTTTGTAACACTCCTGGAAAAAAATAGGTAATTAAAAAGTAACAAACGTCATTAAGAACAAAACATGTCAGCTGCCTTACATTCGTGGCACATGCCGAACGTACAATGAACAAACGTAACATTGCTGCTTTATGTTTGGTTCGAGCTGAACATTCAGGTCTCCACCCTGAACATAATCTTATTGATTTGTTTGGATTTGGGGATTCCTTAATACATAATTCAAATAATTTGCCACTAATAGCAAAGAAAGGGTCTTTGGTTGACCACTCAACTGACATGGACTTTTAAAAGAATCATTATAGAAATAAAGTACCGAACTCTTGCCTTACAAGAAATGCCTCAATACAAGTGTTTGTCTAACAATCTTCTAAAGGCAGACACCAAAAGGGCTGAGACTGTATTCTCACTCAGTGTATTCCAAGCTGGAATAACCCGGACGTAGATTACTTTCGGCAATTTAGTTTAAATTTCGGAATTATTCATTTTAATGAGTAAACCCTGGTAAGTGATGTAGTATTAACCTAAAAAAAAACCTGATATCCAATGGTAACAAATCAAGGAAAATTAAAATAAGGTCACTTATTTTGCGTAGTACAACAGAATCGAGTGCAAAACGTTGAGTCGTCGGTCATAATGAAAGTTTCGCATACGTTGGAAAGTTTTTGTGAATCGTCTCTGAACAGACTCCACTGTATCGATGCCCTATAAAAAGTGTGGAGACCAAACCTGGCTAGCACATTGCAGATTAGGGCGTGCATAGACCTCGTATGCCCAAATATGGGTGGCTAAAATTAAGTTTCGATGAAGTCAATCCCGTCCCATGATTTGTCTCTCCTAACAAGAAATTTCGCGCACTTTACGATAATAGCTTAAAATAATTACCCTTACGGTGGGGATTTCCAGTTGAGGTCTACAGTTAATCTTGGGCGTAAGTTTGGTATCACGAATATCCGGCGATTTCCAATGCGAACTAAGTTGAGGGCTAAGGAATGTAGAGCCCTTAAGCTGCAGCCTAACTTAATACGGAGCAGTTAGTCCTAAGCTGAAAAAAAATCTGATTTCCAATCAGGTTTAGGATAATCCTCGGGTTAATGAGCATGTTAGGCCTGGGACTAAGGATAAAATTTAGATCCAGGCACACCATGGTCTAAGTTGAGGTTTAAGCAACTCTTTCACTGCACGACGTGAGTGTTGGTATGAAGTGTGATTTCAGGGGTACATTTCCCCACCAGATCAACTCAAGTGTCACTCTGGTTAAAGGTTGTCGTTA
>JAHWFP010107933.1:0-18789 GCA_023313725.1 Lithobius niger
ATTTTTAATATACAGTATATATCAAATTAAATAAAACTAGTGCACTAAAAAAGAGCCTTTTTTAAATCGAAATTATTTTTTCCTTTGGGAGAGGGGGGGGGGGGGTGCCTTGAGGTTGGGGGCTGGTGGCATTCTGCCACCCTTGCCACCCTGTAGCTACGCCACTGGTCTTTTGTTTTTCGAAGTTGTTTAGTAAGGGTTTTAGCCCAAAGCCATGCAGCACCCTATACTATAGCTAAATACAAATTGAATGCAACAGAACCTCCAGTCCTCCAATAAAACACTATAGTGTGCACGGCGTATTTTGAGTCCTGCAGTATTTTTTGAGCGGCTACGTCTTCCTGGAGGGGGCGGTGTTAATCGACGGCCGCCATTGTTTTTGTAACCATCCTGGATATCAACAAGGCACTCTGCAACCAAAAAAGTATAATCGATTGTCATGTTCGTTCTGCGGCAAACTCAAGATAGGCCGCGGATACTATACACCAACTTGTTACTGATTTGTAAAACCGTCTCCCAAACAACTGCGTCATCTCACTGTGTACAAGTGGCCCGTCTTGTACTGTGCACTATTCTATTCCATTAACCAGTGGCCACTTCCCACATGTCACATGGCAGTACACTGAGCATCGCTAATGAGTACTAGGTTCGAGCACGAAGTGACTCCACTTCTCGTACCCCCTTTTCCCCCATCCCTGGCGTTCAACAATCGTTGGCCGATACAATGTTATTACAACAATGGCGTTATTGTTCATTGTTATAAGTGGAGCAATTAGTTACTGTCTGGCTGTTGCAGACATAGGGCCTTAGGGCTTCGGGCAGATGACCAGGAGTGGTTAACGCTCGTTAAACCCTTTAAACCCTTTTTTTTTTTTAATTAGTTACTGATTCAGACACTTATAACAATACAAACGCTGACGGGATAGCATACGAACTGTAAAAACCAATAACTGTTTACCAATAAGCGATTTATTAGTTTCGTTTAGTTTATTGAGCTTATGCGGTCCATTACACCATACTCTCAAGCCTAACCTACTTCACGAATAATTTATTAGAGGCCATGGCCCGTAGCCGCACGCCCCTCATAACTACAACTAAATACAACACCATAATAATAACATCAGGACCAACCCACTGAGACTAACGCAAGCTGGATTATCACTGCAAAACTGAATACTGCCCTAACCTACTTACTGACACTTACAACAATGCTGTCTTACAACAATGCTGCATCCGATTTATTTATTTATTTACCGACCCTACGTCACACGCTCCGATTTTTTGGTAAGTTTTATAACAATGACAACGAAAAAATATGGTGGTAACAGAATGAAAAATCATTATCGCAGGTTGGCAATGTTACGGCAATTGTTAACGTCATTACAATAATTTGGGTTCGTTTAAATTTAAGTCAAGATTCTCCAGCAATAATGGCGGCTTCTTAAGTTCAACCGATTGCGCCTATCCCTCCATCTGGCACACTTGGAAGATGGTTTTCCATGGATTTGATTGGTACTCCTCCAGATTTTGAGGTATTTGAACTCAAAGGAGTGGGGGAAATGGAAATACAGGATATTTCAATTGAAAAGAATCGGTTGTGTTGTGTCCTTAGGCCTTCTCTTTGAACTATCGACGACCCCAAAATATGTAGCCTACGCGCCACAGAAGAAACAGTGGAAATATAAATCACTATAACTCTGCGCAAATAGAGTCGTAGTTGTTGTTTTGTTTTGTTATTGGTGACATTTTAGGCTCGGTTTCGTTTGCCAAGATTTCACAGAGAAGGGGGCGAATTTCACCGGAAACAACCTTTATGTCTATTCACTTATTACTTTAGTGTTGCTGCGTCAGTTTATCGCTACAGGAGAAGCTGAGGGTTTCATGAGCAGCAACGAGGTATTTTCATTTGTCAAGTCAATAACGTCGTTGGAGGTATCTTTTGAGGGTGGTATTACTGGAGGTACTTTCCTCATTAAGCCCCAACTCCACTTACGCGAGACTAGCAAGCAAGCTATCCACAAGCTTGCCGTTTTCCTCGCCGACCCTCCCGGCGAGCTCTCGCTTCTCGCTCCTCAAACTCCATTCAAGCGAGCATTCAAGCCCCTTGGCTACACTGCGGTACACTAGCGTGACGCTGATTGGCTCTGAGTGGCTCTAAAATGAATGCATATTTTTGCTCATAGCTAATTACTGCAAGACTTTCAGATTCATACAATAGCATTTTAGGAATCAGTGGATTATTCTCTAGTTTTTCATAACGAACGCAAGTTTCCCAACTTTTGTGAGAAATTAACGATCGTTTCTAGCGGTGATTTAGCTCTGCGGCCTGTGGCCTGTTTAGATCGGAGACGAACAAGAGTGCGATTTGAACCTAGTCTGCCTGCCATTTCATGGCCCCGATTATTAAATGCATTCCTATCTAAGTGCCGAATCATTTTGTTTGTCTAACAATTAAAATATTTAGCTAAACTGAGTGACGAACCGATCGAGTACAGGGATACCCAACGGCTTGTTTATGGCGCCATCTTCCCTGAAACGTCATCAACTCCCTCTTCCTGATTGGCGGCCAGCAAAGCGAGCCGAGCGAGGTGGTCTCGCTAGCCGAAAGATTCTGGGCCGAGTAGAAGCGCGCGAGACGGCCTCGCTTGCCCTGGCGTGACGGTGTAGCTCGCATATCGCGTACATGAGTTTGCTGCGCTAGACCACGCTTTGCAGCTTTGGCCTCGCGAGACTCGCTAGCTGGCTGGTCTCGCGTAAGTGGAGTTTGGGCTTTAGGGATGAATTGAAGAAAAGCTTCTGCTCTGCTATGCACTATGCTATTGCTCTGTGACTAAAGTTTTCTTTATTTATCTTGTGTTTGGATACGCGTTAGTGTATCATCCAGCAAGACACGAACGACAACTTAATCCATCTTATCATGCGTGATATTACAAGATCCATGGAAATTATAGATAATCTTTTTCAACCCACGTGTTTTGTCCCCTATAGACTCCTACTTAGTTATAGAATTTCTTGTCACTTGTGGTCGTCGTGTCTGAGCGGCAGTGGATCTGCAACCTAATTGCTGAAGTTGATCTAGCCGAGGACTGTAAAGACAGTCTGGTAAAGGCCCTGTTTTGAGACTACCAGGCTATTTTAGAGACTACGAGATCCCGACTGAACAACTGCGACGTTTACATGGTCACAAGAAAGCGCATTTTAACGATGCGCATCAGAAAACGGCACCTGTTTACAAAACGAAAGACGGAGATTAGGGCCTTTCCGTTAAGGAAAGCGATTCATGCCAGTCCACTCAAAACTCCCTTCCTTCCTGCCCTCCCTTTGGCGAATAATGGGCCCGTCCCATGCTACTCTACGGCCTGCATTTAGTAAATTAGGTCAGCTTAAATACAAGTAACCGAACGGGTATGCAAGGCTTAGTTGTCTTCCTAGTCAAGTACATTTATTTTCATTTACCAGGTGTTCTTCAAAGTCTCGAATAAAGGCGATGCGCATTCCTCTGAAGCGCTTTGAAGCACAGAATGAGGCGGGGGTTGAGCACTGCGGTGCTTCAGAAAGGGCCTAAAGGCCTAAAAAAGGCAAAAAATGCATGCGTGATGACTAGTGTTGCAAGGTTGTGCAAACGAGCAGCACATAGCATATTTCTAAAGAAAGAATTGTTTACTATCGATTGTTCAGGATTGATTACGGTACGAAAATACATACGTTTAATGTACATGGGTTACAGTGAAAGTAGCAAACCGTTTCTCGCGATGGGAAAACTAGGAAAATGAATGCCCTTGCAACATTGATACACGTCTGAAGCAAATGTTGCAAAACTGAACCCTACAGGAAAGCATACCGGAAGAAATGCACCTTTAACCTTTCCTCATCTCGATCAGATACTTAATCCGAGGTTTTAACATAAATGTTAAATAATTTTTATCATTTATGGACTGTATCCCTTGGGTGACAGGACGAACGAAGTGGTGAGGGGGACGTTTTCTAAAGTGCATTTTATGTCAATACCACTATCGAATCTCGACTTGACTCGGCGATACCCACTCAGCTTTGCTTAGCTTGCTGTGCTTGTGTTCCTGTGGGGAACCCGCACAAATTCCGACTGGAAGTGATCGGCTGTTAGGGCTCGTTTACGCAACGAGACCTTCTCGCTCGCCGAAACAATTATTTATTTACGATTAATTTCCCGTTTCTATTAAATGAATGCGGTAATAGACAACAAATTAAATGTATTATAAATAACAACGCGGACAAAGAACAAAGTGCAACAGTCATTTTAAACATTGCTACAACATTGTTGCCATTTCACGCTATTCCCAAAATTTGCTATTCTCGCTGAAAAAACAGCTCCTAGCAGTGATCAAACGACGGCAGAATAAATAGCTACACGCAGCGAGAATTCAAAAACCAACATGGCGTCCATTTCGTAGTTATCGATTCGACGACAAACCTTCGAATGCCGATGTTCAGGAATCTCCGTCGTCGTGTACTGCAGCAAAAATTATTTTCTTGTTGTAATAAATCGACGCTGTCATGTTGCAAGCATCGTACGTCGTGTCGCGAGGCACGAGGAGGAAATTTGCGTCTGCGTTGTTGCCATGGTTACTACGTATAGACAACTCGAAAGCCGCATTCTCCGACAAAGGCGATAAGCAGCCAGCAGATTTAGTATTGACCAAGTAAAAGCTAGTAAGCGAGAAAATTGTCCTTGCGTAAACGCGCCCTTAGGCCTAACGATGCAGCCAAGCGAGCGTATTGGCACCACTTTGTCATTCCATTCTCGTGTCGGGGGTTCATACCAGGCCCTGATGGGGTCAACAGAACGTTTTATAGCTGTGGGACTTATAGGTACTGTACAGGTCCCCAACGTTTTACAAAGACGCCGTTATATTATTTACACTTTGGCTTTTCTTTTTATATTTCAGAACCCATTTGTGTATATGAAACGAAGAGTTCTATCGTTTGTTACTTTACTACATGACGCTACACGGTGAGTTTATTAAAATAATAATGAAGCTTATTTGCGTGAAAGCAGTCCTAAAGCCTGTAGTACACTGCTCCGTTCCGTCCCGTTCCATCGACTGACGGCACACGGATGGTTCAGCGCGCATTAGTTTCGTCGGCTTCAGAGCGGCTTCGCTGAGCTTTTAAATTTGATCGCGCCCAAATTGGCAGTGCAAATAAAGGAGGACTTGTAGTGACCTTAAGTAGGAAATTAAATAGACAGTCGTAGTAAATTAGGTATTAATTCTTTACGCTCGGGCATGATGACATTTAAGTCCAGAAGGCAACTGAAATAGGTTCGCATCTGTTTTTAGTAAGGGAAAGGCGGACGGACGACGACGACCGTCGACTGATGGCAGGATGTAGTCTCCGATGCAATCAGTTTTTGACCGAAACTTCAGCCTCCACAGTACCGTCCGTCAGCCGGCGGGCCGTCACTGAACGGGACGGAGCAGTATACACGGCTCCTCTAATTTACATGCTTTTAATCCAAACAGAATTTTGACCCCCCTGCGACGTGATGTGACGGAACGGAGCAGGCCTAGTGTGCTACAGGTTTTAGAAACGCCACAGTCGTTGTTTATTGGGCTTCTCTACACAATGTATCTATAATGGTCGCATCCTTTCTTGAGTCCTCCCATGATGCAACGCAAATTATCGAGTGAGCTGTACTGGCAGCAAGGCGCACTGACAGAGCTGAAAGAAGTGGCGGCCACTCCACGTTCTAAACTTCGTCAAGGAAAAGCTAACAACAGTCAAGCTAGGGAAGTAATTCTAATCTTGCACGTTGATATCAGCAAGATGTATTCCCCAACAGTACTTTGAAAAGTAAGAAGGATTCATTAAAGGCTACTGCAGAATACATTGGAGTAAGTTATTCTACCGTAAATAGAATGCAAGAACAACAAATTTGGGTTTGGAAGAATTTTCCTGAGCTTGACTGTTGATCAAAACAAAGTCTTTTGTGAAAGAACAAATATGGTTCTTTTTCAGACCCACCGAATAGTGATAAGAGCCAGACGTCCCGTTTTATCT
This sequence comes from Lithobius niger, assembly GCA_023313725.1. Classification (NCBI taxonomy): domain Eukaryota; kingdom Metazoa; phylum Arthropoda; class Chilopoda; order Lithobiomorpha; family Lithobiidae; genus Lithobius; species Lithobius niger. The sequence continues at coordinate 6,040 of JAHWFP010107933.1, forward strand.
CGTAGTACTGAATAAACGTTCGTCTCCCACAATTAATCCCCACCTAACCACACGTTTTGGGTATAGAGCACCAATAATATATTTTATACGATTTGAGGGGAAAAAAGAAAAAAAAACACACACCCTCAACCTCGTATCTCTATAAAAATTTACAACTCTGGAGGCGCACAAGTAAACAATAAGTTTTCCAGAATAAAAACCGTGAATTACAATTTGACCTGCAATTTCAGAGAACAAGAATTATATAAAATGTTCCCTAAATTGTAGGTCTGTTTCTGATTAGTTTTGTCTGAGACCCAAAACTAACGACACGAATGAACAACTTTAGTGGTTGTTCATTTAATTTTATGTGCCTGTGAGTTTTCATGGAGATACACGAGTTGCCGTCAGGGACGTCGTGCACTCACAAAATTAGGGGGGGGGGGGGGCACCTCCGGGGTTCCCCAATGGCACGACACCCCTGGTTGCAGTGTAATAAGTTTGGAAATGCGAGTTGAAAACAACGCAATCGTAGTGTTACATACACTAAGAATCTCGTAAGGATTATCATTCGCGAAATCATTTTTTTTTTCAAGTAAAGAACAGAAACAAGTATTCTTTCTTAACCATTTATGCCTCCAGTAGCAACGTTTATTTCCGTTTTTTTTTTCTTAACATGAAAAACCTTTTTTTAAGCGTAATTCGCGCCTGCTAGGGATAAAAAATTTTTTTTTTTCATTTTGCTGGCATAGCACACGCCTACCAATGAACGGATTTCAGCAGCTGGCCGGTCGGCTTTCCCGCAGAGCAGTGTACAATGCTGGTTACATGCAGGGAGCTCCACTGCTACTGGCAAAAAAAGTCGATTACAATTTTTCAGAGGACTCAAGAACCGGCGCGCGTATTATAAAAGCTAAGGCCGTGAAAAAACACATAAGATTGGTTCTCATAAGCCCCCGCGTTACTCCTGTTTGTTATTAAATTAGTAACTAAAATGAAAAAAAAATTGCGCGCACATCAAACCGCAAAAAATTCTTTTTTTTTTTAAACTTTACATTTGGTACTAAACAGCCTGTTACGCAGCGCTACGCTGTCTGTAGATAAACGATATGCTACTGTTCAGAAAAGAATGCCCATCAGTAAAACCGTCTGTTAAATTGGTTAATACAACGGAATCCAAGTGTTAGCACTCTATATTTTAATTGCACATTATTATGTGCTAGTTTAACCGATTTTTAACAACGCAGGGATAGCTGCGTATCTTGCACTTTAATAATAAACACAAAAATGAACGGATTGTGAGAGTTGAATCGTATATTTTTTTTAGTATCATTGCTCATTTGTTTTTCTGCCTCATCGTTTTATTCGATATGGGTCCACACTTCACTCATTAAAACCTTGGAAACTCGGTCAAGTTTAATGCCTACGAAAACCCGGTTTCAAAATATGCGTTTTTCACGTTATTTTATCGCAATTTTTGGGAAGCTCCATAAAAGAAAAAAATAATAAATTCCTCCCCCCCATAAAACAAATGTTGCCACACACCACATCAGATTTTGAGAGTATAAAATCATAAAATAAAAAGCCGCCCGCCCGCATCGACTTCTGGTTTGTACACTTATGAGGAGCAAGGTATTTATTTTTATCAGCCTAATAGATCCTGAAGTTATAATCTCAAGGGAATTATTATGTCCCGTCTCTGACCTATTGTGCGCGCAGCGTATATTGAGTCCAGCAAGTATTTTATGAGCGGCTACATCTTCCTGGAGGGAGCGGCTTTATTCGACGGCTGCCATTGTTTTTGTAACCATCTAGGATGTCAACAAGGTGCTCTGCTATCGAAAACATACAATCGATTATCTGTATTCGTTTTGGGGCGAACTCAAGATAGGCCGCGGACACTGTATGTCCCTGTCTCCGATAACTTACTACAGCAGTGCCTTGAACAGGGTAGGTTCTTTGAATTGTCCTCGTGCTCGTGTCAATTATAGCATGTAAAAGAGCCTACTATACATTCTCTTCCTTTCCGATGAGACTGCTTTTGGATTTAGAAATGATGTAATTCAGGGAGGTGCATATTGGCAGCCTGTCCATTCCTCATAATTCTGTAAATGGCTAAAGAAATCAAAATGTGGTGAAAAATATCAACACTTGAGTCCTGAAGAATTCAGTGGATGTTCCAGGGTGACTCGAGTGCTCCCTTATGTGCAACAGGAGGAAAGGGCAACTCGATAAATTTAAATGAAAGGAGGCTTTAATGTGGGCATTGTTGGAAAGATCTCTATAATTAGAGCAACTTTTTTTAGAAAACATTTTGTTCCCAATAATTTCAATTGGAGTAATGAGGATTAGAATAAATTTCAACCGTACTTCTATCATATTGTCGTTTATTCATGCAACGGTTGTGTAGCTTGGATTGACGACTTGTGGCCTGCAACTAACCAGCATACATGGAAAACGAAACTGACCAGCATATATGCAAACTGAAACTAACCAGCATACATGGAAAACGAAACTAGCCAGCATATACGCAAAGTGAAACTAACCAGCATACATGGAAAACGAAAGTAGCCAGCATACATTCAAAGTGAACGTAACCAGCATACATGAAAAACGAAACTGGCCAGGATACATGCAAAGTGAAACTAGCCAGCATACATGGAAAACGAAACTAGCCAGGATACATGCAAAGTAAAACTAGCCAGTATACATGGAAAACGAAACTGACCATCATGCATACAAAGTGAAACTAACAACTAACCACCAGAAATGCAGTCTTAAGAAGTATGCCAGATAACGGAATGCTCAAAATGTACATTTCTGTGATCTTCAGAACACAATCGTTTCATTAACTCTCCCTGCGTAAAGAAGGTTTAGTAGCCGCATTCCAAGTTAGTTTTACTTCAACTAACGGCCGCAGTTTTGACAAGGTTGGAAACCTCTCAAAATACTACCTGCAGAAGTGGCTCCATTACAGGGAAGTTTCCAGCAATGCACAAATTGACCCCTATTTCCATTTAAATTTCTCAAGTTACTCCTAATGAGTCCCTTGGGGGAATCCCAGAATCGCCCTGCGGCACATTCATTGAATTCTTCTCATAGGGTTAAGGTAATTTGGAACTGCGCCATCAGTGAAACGCATTCATTTGAAATAATAAGTAGTTTATTACGATAGCTCGAAATTCATGGTGAACTTGTGTGTGCCGTATAAGATAGGTACAATAGAACACCACATGATACTAATAATGGGAAGGTAATATTGAATAAAATATTTGTTGACAAGTACTATACTATTAGGAACATAAATCCATAGGAAGCATCAGAAACAAAAATAAAACAACGTATACAAATGGTTTAAATACAAAAAGAAATAATGCTCACTTAATGCACATTCAACGTTAATTTTTTATACACACACACACACACACACACATTTTTATATATTATTATTTTTAATTAAATTTATGTTTGTTTGTTCGTTTGCCATATTGATTTTTGGCAATAAGCACTTAATATCGATAGGTGGTTTTTCTGAAATAATTATTCTTTCGATTTGAGCTTAATTTGTGGTCACAATTAAAATAGTATCTCAGAACCACAACGAAATCTCTAAGTTGTTTAATTTTGAGAATTTTTGTTTCTTTGCTGTGAAAGTACTGTACCTGGCAATTTTAGCATTGCTGTCCCAGTGATGCTATTGGTTGCTTGAGACTTGATTGGTTGCTTGAGACTCGATTGGCCGCCTCAGCCATCCCACCACGCACGCACGAGCGTGGCTCTCCCATAAAAAGTGGCGGCTACGAGGGCTCGCCATCTCTTTGTCTCAAGCCACTGCCGTGGCCCGTTCTGTTGGTTCTACTTTCATCCGTCTCCAAAGCTGATCACCCGTCTGTTCCCCTGCGCTCTGGATGCTCCAGCGCCTAGTTCCATCTGGACTTTCACGCCCTCGTCATCCCCCCCCAATGCGGTTTTTTCTACACCGCTCGGGACCTGAAATTGCCGCCCTTCCGCTTAGCTGGCCGGCTCCCTTCCCTGTTTGTGACCCATCGATCGACGCCTCTCGTCTGATTCCTGCTCACTTTCACCCGATCTATCTGTCCTCCTTCGGACCTTCCTTCGGTCGGCCTTTTTCTCTCTCTTTCACCTGCCTACGGTCTCCGAGCCAAGACGGTGCCCTCCACCATTCTGCTAGCTGGGTCGCCCTTCCCCGATCGACGTGCTCGTCTGATCGCCTGTTCTATTTTCGGCCGTCGTCTCTGCTCTCCTTTGGATCATGTCTCCGGACTCCGAGCCGGGACGGTGCTGCACCCGACGCCATCACCTCCCTTCCACCTCGAAGTCACCATCCTCGATCGTCGTTGCACTCGTCCGTGAAACCCTCAGCCCTTTCGGGCCGACCAGCCTCGCTCTCGTCCCGGTCAACGCAACCAGAAGCGAGCCGCTACTCCTGACCGACGCAGCCGCCACTCGTCACCGGGGAAAGGCAACTCTCCACCCACCCATGACGCCTCCCACCCATCCGGCCTTCCCGTCGGCGGCAGACTTCGTCTCTTCCTCCCAGCCTGGCTACAGCTAACAAAGAATCCAGAAGTCCTTTTCATTATCAAACACGGCTTTCGTCCGGATTTCCCTCCGCTCGATGCTACTTCACCCGTGCGTTCTCACCGTCTTTCATCCGCCGACACGTCTGACCCCATGCCGGGGTTCTCCCGCCGAGCCAGACCGTGGTTTACCTTCTTGCTCTTTTCACCCCTTACAGAGCAGTATGATAACTGTCCGGCGTGTCCACACGCAAGCTCGCATCGCCCCGCTCTGCTTTTGGACTTGCTCAACTCATCGCTTCCTCCCGGCAACCCTTTTTAACCTAGTCGTCATCTCCTCATGTCCGCTTACTTCACCTTTCAACCGTGCTCACACCGGCTTCCACGGTCCCGCTCGTTACCGTCCCCCCCCCGGTAGGGGTCTTTCTCCCGTACGCCGCTACCGAGGTTCAACTCTGGTCGCCGCGTCTTCTGTTACGATCTTCGTTACTTTCCGACGGGGCTCTCTTTTCTCTTCTGCCCCCTCCATCCTCCGACCCTTCCTGCCTTCTACCGCGGGTTATAAACTGGCTTCGGCCTCGCCCCTTAATCTTCGTCCTATTGCCGATCTTTTCGGCCAGTCTACCATGCTGCTCCCCGCTACATTTGGACTCCCCACTCAGGCTTCTTTCGGCCGTCGTGCGACGGCGCCACGTTCACTCCCCGTTGTATGCTGACATCATCCGCTTTCGTCCCGCACGAGATCTGCTCCCTAGCCGACATCCTCCTTTCCATTATATAGGGGTCAGCCCTGTACGGAAATCTTCCTCGGACGCAAGCTGGGTATTTTCACACCCTTCAGTATGCTAGCTGCCACGCACCGTCCCATCAACTGGACAACATGTGCCCCCCCCCTTGCTCCCTCGAGACACTGCTCTTCGCCCGCGTGCTTTTTCGTTTTCATTAAGCACAGCCTCTTCTCCTGCTTCCTTTCACACAGACACACTCTTGGGTGCCTTTTCCCTCCCCCTGTCTCTGGACATCACTTACCCAGGTCATACTTTCCGTCCTTTCTTTCTTCCCCATCCTTACTCTCTTCTCTACCCTTCCCGTTCCTTCCGGAAAACCGGGTCTTGACACAGCTCCCTCCTTACCCTCGTCTTTCGACTTTCATCCGGTGAGCCATCAGCGCTTCGGACTTTCCAGCATGCACCCTGTGCCGTGCCTCCCCTCCCGGCCCACACTTTCGGATTATGGTTTTCGGTGCCCCTCAACGAACCTCCTGCTTTGGGCCGCCTCTCACACTCGTCCCATCTCACTTTCATGTTACCACCCCTTCCATTTCCAGGTTTTACGGACCTTTTTCATGCTTCGTCCGTGCTGGAACTCACCCGCTGCCACCCCTAGCTTGGTTTCTCCTTCGGCCGCCTCCATCGCTCGGGTTCCGCACCCTTCAGATACGCAACCTTTTTGTTTTCGCCCGCCACGTTGAAGGCCTCTGCTCCCTTCCCGCCTCTCGCCCGAGCAGTCCATGCTTTCCACCGCTTCTCACCGTTCTCTCGGCCGGCCTCCCTCCTCGCTGCTTCCCCTTCCGACAGCTCACGCTGCCGGCCGAAAGCTGCCATCTCCCGTCCTCTTCTCACCACCAGGTGCGCCACTGGTTAGCGTCCTACGTGTCCTTGCCGCCACACTGTTATCACGTTATCCATTTTTTCCGTTCCTTGATTTCCACGATGGTGAAAGCCAAACTTCCATTGTCTTTCTCAGACGAACCGGACATTTATTTCGGCCGCACTCCCGCCATCGACAGCCCGGGGAAGTGCCATTGCCCGGGGATCTTCAACCCAGGACGTCTTGACCCGCACCAGGTGTGCCAATTTCATAGGAAGTGTAGCTACTTCGATCGCCCCTGCCACATCTGTGTCACCATCCCCTTGAGAGACTGGCAAGCCATCGCCCACCGACAAATGCTCTCGGCCACGAGGAAAAGGCAGGACATTGCCCATAAGGTCTTAGTAAAAAAAATTCAAATCTGGCAACACTCCTTCGTCCGTTTCTCCTACCTCTACAGTGACCGCCATTCCTGTTACGCCCGGAAACAAAGGCCTTTCCTCGTCTCCCTTATCACAACAATCATGGATCCACACCACCACGTCCTCAACTCCAGCCAGCACTTCCACTATGCCGTCGCCTCGACCTGACCTCCTTCAACAAGACGCCACACCAGTCATTTTCATTGACGCCCCTTCTTCTCCATCCACTGAGTAGTCGGCGATCTCGCCATCCCTTCTGGCGCCACTGTTGAAATCCCCTCCACCCCCTTTTCCCCGGGCCAACATTCGGACATCGTCTCAGTCTCCCCCTTGGCGGACTTCCCTCTCCATTCTGGCCCCTCCCCCCCGATCCAACCCACTGGCTCTCCGCGGTCGGACGTTCTCCTTGTTTCTTCTCCATAACCAAAGGACTCCCCCCTGTACGGTTTGGACCACGAAGAAGCTACTGAGGTGGACCATCAGAAGATTTTCTCTACCCTCCGACACAAACTCCACCTCAACGTCCGCGCCAAGCAACAATTCGGCCATAATATGAAGAAGGTGAAACCTTACCTCCTGCACCTTCAGGATGTTATCTTCCAACAACATTCCCAGATCCGGCATCTCGCCTCCCAGAACTCCCGTCTCAAATCTGAAAACGCTGCAAATTTCAAGTGCCTCACGGACAACGTCCTTGCCGCTGCTCTTCGCCTCAAATCCACTTCATCCTCCTCTCCAGCCACTCCTTCGCATTCTGGACCCTACACCCCATCGATGACCTCCACAAGGGTGCCCCAAAATACCCCCGACCCACTATCTTTATGCACCCTGCACGTGTCACACCCCCTTCCGATCCCAGACTCCTGTCGGACCTTCCTTGCCATCCTGTCACTTTCCACGACGAGGGGATCTCCGGCCCTCTCCCTGACCCCTCTCGTCTTAGCGATCTCCGCCAGCATAACATCACTAAGTCTTGGGAAGCCATTTCTTCTCTTTCCCTTTCTTATGGCCTTCAGTCTTACTCCGTATGGCAGTATGACAACTGCCCCTCCTCTCTGCCATCACTCCCAAACATGGTGGCCCTATCCCCCACCCCCACTTCGGACATTCCCTGCTCCCCTTGCAGAGCCAAAGCTCGCCACTACTGCTTGGGGCTGCGCTCCAACCCTTCATCCTTCTAAACTCCCTTTCCTCCGTCGTCACCTTCCTGTTGTCTCCTCTTTTCTTATCCGCCCCACAACAGGCCTTTCTTTTACCCGGGTGACGTCGGTCTTCCCTTTTTAAACACAAAAAAAAAAAAAAACAAATAGGGGAGGACACTCCCTTCCTTCTGCACCCCTTTCTCCTGTTTCACTTCCTTCAAAAAAAAAAAAACCGCTCTTGGCCTCCTTTTTCATTACTGCAAGGAACGCCTTGGTTTCTCACTCGCTCTTCCTCTCCACGTTCCGATGCTACCCCTTATATCTTACAACTTTCTATACATACATATCAGTTGTGCTACCTCATTATGTTGTGACAACCCAACCATTCTGGAGAGGACTCACCGCCGTCTGCCCACTCATGAAGCCTCTTCTCCGCCATCCTCCGGGACCTATCTCTCTTTGGATCTCCTGGCCCCTACCTCCGTCACACTACAGGTAAACTACAACTTTTTATACCTTTAATAGCTTAAGGAATATTCTCCCCTTGGTCATCCTCCTCTCTACAAGGGACCCCCCCCCCCAAAAAAAAAAAACTTGGGGGAAGGGGGAAGAAGTAGAAGAAGAAGATGTACAACTTCTATTGATTCCCTTGTCACATCATCTTCTTCGCCTCAGCACCCCCAGGGAACTCTGTCATCCGGTGCCCGCCACCTCATGTAACGAGGTCAGTCTGGCAATGCTAAAATTGCCAGGTATAGTACTTTCACAGCAAAGAAAGAACATTTTGCCGGCCCCTGGCCCGTAGAAAGTACTGTACCTTAAGACCCTCCCTGCCTCCCCTCACGTGTCACCTCCTGACTACAACGTGAGACAAAGAGATGGCGAGCCCTCGTAGCCGCCACTTTTTAAGGGAGAGCCACGCTCGTGCGTGCGTGGTGAGGTGGCTGAGGCGGCCAATCAAGTCTCAAGCAACCAACCGCATCACTGGGACAGCAATGCTAAAATTGCCAGGTACAGTACTTTCTACAGCTAAAGAAACCATTTTTAGCCGGCCCGGGCCAGGGGCCGGCAAAATGTTCTATTTTCGTTAAAACGTTACACTTACATTGAAAAGTGGTAATTGGCCTATCCCTAATGTTTACGTGAAATTCACAGAAAAAATAAAACCCAAAACAAGTGAGGATTCCAGTGTGGTGTTACAGATTAAGTCAAATAAGGTAGTTAAGCAACTTCGACTGAATTTCACCAGGTGGGGAATGAGTTTCATGCAAGGAACAATGTTTGGGGCATTATTAGGTTAGGTTAGTTGCCTCGTCTCGGAATTTGTGGGGCACGGGGCCGGAATAAGGGGGGGGGGTGCTTAGGGCACTGAAGCATCAGGCCACAGGCCGAAAAGGGCCTGAAGGGTGCCTCGCGGTCACGAAACGGTACTATTTTTGTTTGGAAGAAATTATTGTTCAAAAAAAAAAAACTCCTTTTTTGGTGGGAGGGGAGAATAAGGCCACAATAAATCTTAAGCACCAGGCCTCTACCAGTTTTAATCCGACCCTAGTCTGGCAGGGAACCATTTGCTAGGATGTACGCGCATTGTGACACTCACGGCAGCCCCCCCCCCCTCAGGGAATAGTAAAATGTTTGTCGGGGAACATCTGTAAGGTTTCCGGGGACACGGCGGTCATGCTCATTTAGCACCTAACTCCTTTCGCTGTTTTAAAGAGTAGATTGAATTCTCTACAGACACCCCCCTCCCCTATGAAGTGTACACAAAAAGTCTGATCTGACGAAAATAACTGCATTTAAAGGATTGTTTCTTTTCATATTAGTTTTAAGATGGGCAGGATGTTTGGCACCCTATCCCATTCCGACAGCCTCGTATGACCCCACGTCCTTAGGACTGGGCCATGACTTGCTCAATTGCTTTTTTTGCGTATGTGTAAAAAAAAGTTTGGGGGGGGGGGGATGATGAAGCTGTCGGATGGGGGATGAAGGGAAATAATCCACTGTCGTTCTTCATGGAAGAAAAAGTTGAAGTATATCTGAATAGTGTGAAAGTCTATGGAACCCATCGAACTTTGTAAAACATATGCGTGTAGTTTTCAGCTAAAACTTGCACACACTTTTTTCTATGTCTGTCTGAAACATGTTAATTTTAAGCCACTCGGTTTTATAGTGTGCAAACTCCCATTTGCAAAGAGCAAAGAGTTCCAGATTCGTAAAAATCCAGACTACGAGAAATTTTATTAAAAAACAAATCGCATCCAAGTGCACTTAAACCAGCCAGTGTTAGGTGGAGCCAGTGTTAGGTGGGGCTCTATCTCGGAAACCAGCACACGACTTTTCTTTTACTTGAATTAAATTTAACCACAAATATTGCAAAAATATGTTTACATCCTTAGAATCTGCTGTAATCGAAAACGTTTAATCAGTTTGAACTGAAGGTACATAGCAAAAAAAACATAAAAAAAAATTAGCCTGGAAGAAACAACCGAAGGAAGAAAAGCGGTGGAAAAACAGCTTAAGGAAAAAGCCGAATTGTTTTGTCTATATTTTGTTGTAGTTTATCGTGTTTTTGTTACATGTTAGGTCATGTTTTAGGTCAGTTGCCCTGGGTCGTATTTCACCAGAAAACTTTTTTTCTGCAGCTTTTTTGACTGTGGCTTCTTTTACTGACTTTTTTCGTGGTTTTTTTCTGCGGCTTTATTCCTGGATTCAAACTGTGATACCCTGAAGTACGCTGCTCTTGCTGGAGTTTTAAAGCTGTTTAGAGACTCACAGCTGCGTAACCCATCCTGCACATGCGCGAGAATCCTCTACAAAAGCATTTGGGCGAGGCCGGCCTGCCATCTTTTCCCTCCAGTGGTAGCCGGAAAATGTCGACCTTCGCTTCTCTCCTCATATCACTGTCCTGTCTTCAAGCAACAGTCCGTCCTTTGCTCTGTCCCAGTCCTGATTTCAGCTGTCCGAATTTCAAGATCGCAGACAGCCAGCACACGCTCAAGCCGACTACGTCATGGCCCGATCCAAAGAAACGAAGACTGATTCTGCAAACAAGATGGCCGCCCCATCACCTCGCAGTTCGTTGCCCGCCGATCCGAAAATTGTTGTCGCATCGATCTGTCCGAATTTTCTCTCGACTTGTCATCAGGTTCATCCAAGAACTCTGACTGTCCTTCTCTCAACAAGGTTCTGCCTCTGTCCTCATCTCAAGTACACGCCTTAATGGATCGTGCCATACGACAATTCAAGTACATTATCATCACACAGCCATTCGTACACTGAAGACTAGATTACCAACTCGTCCTCATCATCTCTGTCCTGTCTTCGAGCAACAGTCCGTTTTTTCTCCTGTCCGTCCTCATTTCAAGTTCTCGGACAGCGAATGCACGCTCAAGCGGATTACACCTTGGACTGTTCCCGTGAAATGACGACTTATCCAGCCTCCAAGATGGCCACTCCATCGCCTCGCTGTCCGTCGCCCATCGATGGCCACCAGTTTTTTCTTCACTTAAGAAGGCCAAGAAAAAGAAGCATTCTCACAGATCGCCTCTTTGAAGACGCATCAATCTCTGTCAGATATTCCACTTGGTTTACCAGCATGCTCATCCACGAACTCGGGCACAACCATCACACAAGCATCGCCTTTGTCCTCATCTGAAGCCCACGCCATAATGGACCGTGCTGTACGGTAATTCAAGTACAAGTCAACAACCAACAAACCACCTCATCAGCATACAACCGTTCTTTCACTCAAGATTGGCCAACCAACTTTTTATACCTTTACCATGTTTCACCTTTCCCATCCGAGTTTTTAATTTTCGGACTGCTATCCAAGATGGCCGTTCCTTCATCCTGAAGCCCTTCAGTCGCATCTACTCATCAATGGTGTGGACTACCCTTAACACGATCTGCCTCTGTCCTCAAGTCAAGCACTCGTATTTTTGGATCATGCTGTCCGTCATTTCAAAAACAAGACCAACCCATTCATTCAGTAATAGCCTTCATCATCCCTTGTCATTTTTTCACTCTGGATTGAGCTACGTAGTCCTTGTCATCTCACAATCAACACCAAGCTTCGGGCAGGAAAAGACAGCTGTCTACAGCATGAAACTGAAATTGTGGACATGACACATCCCACAGTAATCTTGCTTCTGCATCCGTTTTTAAACGACTCTAAAGTCAGAACGCAACAACTCATGGTCGACGAAAAATCCCGATTAATTTTCTTACAAGCCTCAAACCATCCGTTGCTTCTTGATCCTTATCCAAGCCTGTCCCCGTCCTCGGATATACCATCCCTCGTTCAAGCAGACTGGACCACGTCAAAACTCAACGAAACACCGATGAACTCGTCACGCATAACGATTCTTCCCTGTCCAACATCAAGAACATGGATTCACGGATGTCATCCATGATTGTCAACACAAGACCAAGTCTCCTCATCCAAACTCGCCCTTGTGTTCACAATCATCTCAAATACATCACGTGTTTTCTTCATCCTCATCAAATACATCCTTCGTTAACCGGACTATACCATGTCAGGATTTATAGAAACTTCAAAGGAACCTTCGTCCTCTTTGCCTTTAGCTGGTCTATCCTGAATCATTATGACCCAGGACCATCCGTCACACAACGTTCCTCCTACAGTCTGCAAGTCAAGAACATGCACCCACCAACCATATTATTAGAGTTTCTCAACATTAGGCTTTTCTCAACATTAGGCTTAACCTCCCCACTTGACACGCCGTCATCATCCAACTGTCATTCACACTTTCTGGACTGGATTACAAATTCTCTGCCATCCTCTGGGCAGGCATCAAAGATCTTCCGATTCAGCAGGAAAGACCGTCATTATCTCTTACATGGATCGAAATTACGGATTGCCACACCATTTTTCCATTGTCCATCCAAACCAACCAAAAAAGGACGCCATCAACCGTCCGATGCTCCTTTGCATCATAAACTACAGTTGCTTCCACTTCAGCCTGCTGTACCTCACTAGCCATCATCACAGCTAATTCAGAACATAAAGTATCTCCCTTCCGTTACAGATAGCCTTTGCGCTTTGAATCTGCCGAG
>JAHWFP010107934.1:0-15478 GCA_023313725.1 Lithobius niger
TTTACCTCTTCCCCGGCACGATCCTCGGCCACGCTGGTAACTGTCTGGTCCTTTCCCGCGTGACAAGGAGGGGGGATGGTCACGAAAGGGCGAACGATCCTTTGACTTGTCCGCTGGCTTTTTGCTGTTACTCTTTCCCCCATATGGATCATTCCAATGTCCGGATGCTGGGTGTTGGATCTTTACATACATAGGCTTGCTTCGATAGCTACCATGGTTCGTGCTGACCAATGTTTGGGCAGGTCGAACCTTTTCTTTGAGTTCTGGGGCCAATACAAGTAACTGTCCATTAAGCAAGTCTCCAGAACCCTGAACTGGCAACAGTCTCAACTTGCCCACTACATCCGCCGGGAACCCAGTTGCAGATTCGAGGAAAGACATTGTTCATGAGTAGACGGCATTGCCAACTTAACTATCTTTGTGGCATGAATACGCTCGCTTAAGAAGATGCATCCATTCCCTAATTGTTTTATTTTCAATTAGCTCCGGGTTGACCAATGCCATCGCCTTCAAAGCTGGAGCTGATGCCGAGTAATAAGCCCTACTTGAAGCCCTCCTCAATAAGCCCTAGCTTGCTCTCAACATGACCTCGTCCTCTTCAATTGCTGAGTAGGAGTTTAAATGAACGAGGGGTGTCTTGAGAACCGAATCCAACTCGATACTACACAGTTCAGTTACGTATTCGGCTTCCTTGTCGGTCCGAAACCCTTCTTATTCGGGGCGCATTTTCCGACCGATTTGAAAAACATATGTGTATGCATCAGTATTTGCAGGTAGTAAGAACCATGTGTGTCTTCTTCGGATCATGCGGTGGCAGAGGCTTAGAACATGACAGGTGTGCAACAGACCCAAGTTTTGAACTATAATCCCCTGCACATGCCGCTAACAATGCCCTGGTTCCAAGGCAAACGGGGGGGGGGGTGAAAAATTGGGCATAGTGGCCCCGTGCGACCGCATATAGCGGCCAATTCCCCAAAGGGGCATATTTTCACCCCCCACTCAACCTACGGACCCAAGGAAGAGAAGATAGTCGAAGGCAAAGGGGGGGGGGGGACACTTCCCTAAAGCCCCATTTTACTAACCTCATACCACTGGCAACAAGAATGATGTTTGTACAGGCGACACGACACGACACGATGGCGACATGACGCGACACCATGGCGACATGACACGACACGATGGCGACACGACACGACACGATGGCGACACGACACGACACGATGACGACACGATGACGACACGATGGCGACACGACACGACACTTTTGACGCGAGGGTGTGTCCCATTCAACCTACAGTCCGGCGCCAGACGCATACATCTTGGTCTCCATCCCAAGACCTACACCTTTTCCCGGTGATTCACGGCTGGGAAGAGAAAACCATTCACTAGTGTTTTCGTTCCTATTACCTACTCCTTTTCTCGGAGATTTACGGCAGGGACGATATAGCTATTTACCAGCGTTCTCGTTCCTACGACCTACACCTTTTCTCGGTGATTTACGGCTGGGAAGAGATAGCTATTTACTAGTGCTATCGTTCCTCTAACCTACTCCTTTTCTCGGAGATTTACGGCAGGAACGATACAGGTGGGGTTTTTTTTTTTTTTTTTTTTAAATGGTACTCTTTTTAAAAATTAACGCTCACGCTCTTATGGTGTTTGACGCCATAACAAACTCATTATGTCCAGTAGTTTCGTAAATTTGTCCTCACTGGACTTTACTACTCCTACAGTTTTGCGTGATTTTTCGCTGAAGTGCTCATACGAACCGCTATTTCCCACACCGGGAGCGGCCATTTGAGTACTGTCATTTCCTGACCCGCGATTTTCCTTTCTTCGCCGAGCTCTTCACTACAGCCGCCGGACTTGATCTAGACGCAGTCATAACATCTCCGACACGTGGCGCCTCCTGACGGCACGGCGCCTGCATAGCTGGCGACTGCATCGCAGACACGACTTGATGTCCGTCACAACAGACACATCGGTTCCTAATATCCAATGATTTTTCTTCTTCTTTGGCTAACAATGGTTGCAACATGTGAAGCATATCAGCCATTAGGGCGCCGAATTTTTTTTTTTTTTTTTTTTTTTTTGTAATTCGTTGCTCCACACAAGTGGCTTTCGCATCAAAAATTACGTTGGCTGTGGTCTGCATCAACGCCAGCAACTCTTCAATTGAGAACGGCACCTGTCCTACTCCATCATCAAACAACTTTGCATCATCCCACACCACCACACTTTCGTGAACTTCAGCAAAGTCATTTTCGTTTGTTGACGCCATCTTATTTTCTCCCTCCGGTTGACAAGCTGCAGCCGTTTCGTCATCAACCAAACCTGCCGTTGCTGCCCTGGCCCTTTGATCTGCTTTCTGATCCGATTTCTTTCACGTATGCAAACTGTCCTCCATTTAGTTGAACGATGATGCAAATCGCACAGTTCACATACTTTGGTGACGAAGTTTCAGGGCTTGCACTCACGGCAAAGAGGGTGAAAATCTCTTGACTGTTTCTTGCAGCTACACGCATCAAATTTCTTCGAATTGAGTCTCCCACGTAATAGATCGTTTGATTCTTCTATCGTGGTCATAATTCTGCCCAGAAAAGTTGATAACTTTGCTTCCAAACAAGAAAACAAAGGCAGCGATGCCAAACACGTCCTACCCTAACAACGTGCTCAAAATGTGATGAGGGGAACAAACAAGATGGCGCGCTCCTAGTTAGGAGTAGCAGCGCCCCTGGCGGGAGAGGAGAGAAAGTTTGGATACAAGCTAAAAAAAAGGGAGTTTTTTAGTTGATAAATGAGCAGTGATAGCGTAAAATGATGATTTTAAGCATAATTACTGAAGTAAGTATTTGCAGGTAGTAAGAAACTAATATTTCGATGCTGAGGTACATACACACAGCATCTTCATCAGAGTAAAAATAAGGATAATAAAACACCTTACATTTTGGCTAACCGGCCGCTCCGAATCAGAAACGGAGCGGCCTGTTAGCCGAAATGTAAGGTGTTTTATTATCATTGTTTTTACTCTGGTGAAGATACCGCATGTATCGAAATATTAGTGTTTTATTCTTGTCACATGTGTGTTTTTGGCTCCAGTCCTTTTATGAACAGTGCTGCACAAAACCATTGCTTAAACTCCACATGCTGACCACGTTTTCTTTCTTCAGTTCATAATTTAATTGAACGTTTGGCTTTTCCTCAATTGCTCTGTGATAAAAAAAAAAAAAAAAAAAAGTTATCACCCGTGCCAGGTCCAGAGCCATGATCTTACATAATATGATGTGGTTGTCAGTGAATACACAAACGCGTGTCTCAGCAGTAGGGTGCTACAACAAATACTGGTATGCGTCTAACCATTATATTCATCAAAATAGGCCGGGGCCTAAACCTGGTCTACCTAACACACGTCGACTGCTTCTAACCTCTCAGTTACGAGGACACTATCCAAATCACGGCAAAACAAGCTAGTAGTGGACATACAACTCATAAGGGTCATTTGTGACAATTTGAATAGTCTTCTTATAGCTCATAGACCAGTGCAGTCGACATGGATTCGCAAGTCCCGAGTTCAAGTCACGACCAGACAATGAAAAGTGAATTTTTTTTTGTCTAAATGGCTGCACTTTAACCTTCGCTGTAGAACCTGATGGCCAAGGTGGTTCGAACTGCCACGTTGTTTTTTTTTGTTTTTCATATGGTTTTTCAATGCATAGCCGCAATTTTAAGAGAACAGGAGTTTACTTAGTATAAGCCACTGAGTATTCCAAGTAAAATAAACCATAGGGGGGGGGGGGGAGATGAGGCTTAATGGCGCGTCGACAGCTTGGTCATTAGCGCCAACCTCAGTCACAGTGCAGTGGTCCGGGTTGCCACTGCACCACACAATAAACCATAGGCTCAGCTTAATATTGCTAGTAGCAACAGTTAAATAGGCTTGTAGCAATATATACAATGAGCCAAGGCTGTTTGCCGTGATGTCATCGTGAGTCAGCCACTAACAAACGAGAAAAGCGGCTCTTTGATCATCTGAGTGGACTAGCCCAGTCACGTGATGCATGCATCATGGCAAACAGCCTTGGTGCGTGGTATAGATTAGTTTTCAGCGCTCTCACTGATGTTCCAACTCAAAGCAAGCTTAATGACATTGAAACAATTTCAAATGTTAACCCTTTGACTTGCAGCATTATTTCGCTAGTGGTAGTCATGCAGCGCAGTGATGAATTTAGTAAAGCAACAGAATTCAAACTTGAAATCAGTTGGAATGCTTGAGTGAGGTTGATACTTGATGCATGTACATAACTGCTTGCTTTGGTGCAGGGATATGGATGGGATAGTAAGGCGGCTTGAATACAAGGCAAATTGTGGTTACGGGCTCACAAATTCAATGTAAACGGACACAATTGTAAGGCGGATGACTTTCATCCAAGATTGTGACTGTGCCTCTGTTACCAATATAGTTGGTACAATAGCACAGCAAATGCTGATTCAGAATTATATTTTTCTTGATATAGGTTTTTTTTCCAACTATGGATTCCATAACAAATTTTTAAGGTCTATTTTTGGTTATATTTTAGCTTTTGCTTAATAATTCAAAAACTATTTGAGCTACTGACCTTTCAGTAGTACCAATAGATAGCTCTCGAAAAAACGGTTCGAATGGAGTATTCATACTTCAAAATCGGTCAAAATTTGAGCGAGTTATGGATTTGGACGCACATATAAGACAAAAATAGGACGAATATAATACAAAATAAGCGCGTTTGCAAGTCAAGAGGTTAAACTAACTCTAGTAATTTAAAAATAATGGTTTAAAAAAATCATGCATTGTTTCTAATTCAGACCACTGAATCATACTCACTTCTGCGTTGTCGTAATGGCGGTCTAAGTCTACATCGTTCCCTAATTTGTATGTAACAACAAATGCTCGATGAGAGTCAAGGTTGTCTCCATTCCAATAAGGGAAGAGAACAGAAGACATGGGAGCCAAGTAGTTTTCCCTTAATGGTGTAATGAGGCCTTCATCCATTCCAAGTTCATCCAAAAGAATCTGAAAAAGAACCATACTGCATCCAATTTCCTGCACTCAACATGTATCATTTACAAACAATCAGTGACGTACAGTTTTGCAGATGCTGTGGCTAGGAGGTGACTAAGCTTAACTCGCCACCAGAGACGTCAGGAAGGATAAAAGTTGGAGGGTTGTAAACCAGAAATTTACCGACATAATTTTCTATCTAGCCAAAAATTTATGTAATTTTTCCAACTGATTCGCCGACAGACCAAAAATTATGTAATTTTGCCGACAGATTTGCCAACTGGCTACCCCCCTGCGCCCCCCCCCCCCCCCACATAAAACGTCCCTGCTCTTCACTATGTTTGAGCTTGCTTGAACTCCCTATGCAATGGAGGTGCACCTAACCATGGGCAAACAGGTGATCGTCGAAGTGGGTCAAGTCATTCTCTTAATGTCTTACTCTTAACTTATTAGCACTGTAGCTTTATGGCCAGTTTCTATTAACCATTTCAGTCACTAAATAACTAGCTTACTAAATCTATCATCAAAAAAGTACTAATGTTATTCTTAACGGCGCTTGCTTCTTTTCAAGTCGTGATTCACGCAATACGTTCAGCCAGGATTCATCTTGCCAGCTAAACATTATGGAATAGAATGGTCCTAGAGGTTCACGTGTAATCATGTCGGTTCTAGGAATTTCTTAGCAGACTGTCTGTCTTGAGTAAAACTATAGCAGATGACGAGGACGTAAATACTAAGATTTTATTTTTAGCTAAAAAAATTCTGAAAAGGGTTTCCATCGGTCTCAACCATTCTCATCTATGAAATACCCCTCATATTTTTCTTTTCATTTGTCTATTTTGTACTTTGTTCTGGTTAGGTCATTTAGTAAGGGTTGATCCTTACCTGGATGGTAAAATGATGACTATAGGTGATGAGCTTTTGTGAATTACAAATCACAGGAGAAGGAATACACTATCGCAATATTCCTTTTGCCTTGTCTGAAACCACCAAGATGACCAAATCCAATAAAACTCGCCCCCTACAGTTATAAAAACTGGTAGCTTCGTGGGTACCCTGGTGTCAAAAGCTCTTTCTGCTTACTGCTGGGTTTTTTTTTCATATTCATATTCAAGTAGTCGAACAGAGATAAGGTAACAGATAAAATTCACTTACGCCGTAATTGTTCATGGTATTGGGACGTCCTTTAGGTAAAGGCGAGTCCTCAAAATTAATGATTTCTTCAATAAATTTCTGACAGAACTCGGTGGTAAATACCTTGAAAGTGTACAATTCTTTGCCTGAAAGAAAAACAAATGCGTAAGACTAGATTCCTCAAATAGCGTGGTAATGTACGCAATTTATGGTTGTTGCCTTCACGAGAATCGCAGACCTACGTATCTGCAGTGCATATCTTAGGTGGTATATTGCACCAGTATGCAAGAATAGACATAAAAATTCACTAAGAATATGTAAATATTCCAAAGGAAGGAAATGCTACAAACAAGAAATCAAAGGATAAAAACTGGGAAAATTGTCTAGCATTTGTCTACAACCATATTTCACCATGACCCTGTTACAATGGCTTTGCAATGGCTGCTCTTCCTTCCTCTGAATTCGGTTTAACGTTTTGTACCTTCAAAAAAACTGATTCATAACAGGTTAGTCCTTTTCCCCCGAAACCTTGCATACGTTCATTGTTTCATTGTTTTTGTTTGTAGCACTTGCTGGTTTTTGAATATTTACAAATATCAACGAGGCACACGAAATATCTCCATGAATTCCTTACCATGACTTGCTTCCGTAAAGGAAGCCAAGATTTGTTTTCTTGGCAAATCCTGTTTACATAGGGACGTCAACCGGACAAATTCGGGGTCCAGAAAAGATTCCTACGACAAGAAGACAACGTAAGAAAACCAAGCAGTCTTGGTTTTTAAACCAAGCAGTCTGACATTGAAATTAAACTAGTGAGTAGATAAAGTAGAACAAATATTCAGCTGGCTGTATGGTATAGTTTTGGGGGCAAAGCAACAAACAAACAAATGTTCATCCCCAAAGAAGTTAGTTGTCCTGGTAGTGATTGCCACCTAACTGCTAATGTCAGCCACTCCCTGGTCTGTTATTCAATTTGAGTAATGCCTTGTGCGTTAATGTAGAATTGGCTTTATGCACGATTTAGCCCGAATGCACTGCGACTGTGAGAGTTCACATGAATAAAAACGATGTGCACCGACCTCCAAACCACCTCCGTAAAGCGACTCCGGTTTTGTACCGCCAGGTGGCAGAATAGAAAGCACCACAAACGGATGTTTACAAGACCCACAAAGGTGACAAGGACGCGACGCGCATCCCTCTGAAGCACTTCGAAGTAGTCATGTAAACGTAGTGAATGACTGAAGGACAGTGTGACGTCATTTTGTCGCATGCGAATCGAACACGCACGCAGGGTGCCAGTTACTGTTCAGGTAAATCGGCAATTCAGCTATATCCAGCTGTACAAAAGTGGTGTAAAACTGATTATACACTTTAGCGTCCTCAAGATGTCTTCAAGTTGTATTTATGTTTGACGTACTGTAGTAATCATTAGGATGGATCAAAAAATCTTTTTTTTTTTTTAATTGTAAATCGTAATAGTACGGAAAAGTTGGTATTCGACCTCCTAATCACTATCCATAAAAGAAAAATATAAAATTTGTTACAGGTGCCAACCTGGGCCTTAAATTTCACATTACAAGTCAATGGGAAAAATCATTAAGTCAGATTTTTTACTAGTTTACACAGTTTACTAGGTTACACAGATTTCTGAATTACGGTATCTCCTTTTGTACTCTCAGACATCACAAAATGAAGCCAAAATCAGCAACAATTTTTTTTCTTCGAATACCAACTTTTCCGTACTATTACAATTTACAATTAAAAAAAAAAAGGATTTTTTGCTTCACCCTAATCATTACTAATTTATCAGCCACAAAAAACCGGGAGAAAAAGCATTTTTACCAACTTTACGCCGTAAATGAAAACGAAGTTTAAGGATAAAATATGTTTTCTGGGCTTCTTTTAGTGCTTTCTGAGAGTACCAAATGAGACGACGTAAAAAGCTATATTTCAAACTAGTCAAATGCATTTTCACAGAATTAGCGATTTTTCTCATTGACTTATAATGTTAAACTTTAGGGCCAGGTAGGCACATTTAACATTTTTCTTTAGATATTTTTCCTTTTGGGATGGTGATTTGGAAGTTAAAAACCAGATTTTTCACACTATTAGAATTTGAAATTAAAAAAAAAAGGATTTTTTTTTATCCATCCTGGTAATCATATGCTACAGCAATTTTCAACCTTTTCTGAACATGGAATTGGCAATACATCGACATTCTAATTCGTGACAAGTGGCACTTACGACAGGGGCTAAAACTGTGGTGGTGGATTTATTTGGAGTTCGTCTGTGTCTAGTAATCGAAAGTTATCCGTTAATCGAAACTGAACTCCAAATAAATCCACCACCACAGCTTTAGCCTCTGCCGCAAATGGCACTGGTCACGAATTAGAATGGCGATGTATTACCAATTCCGTTTTCCCGTGTTCAGAAAAGGGTAAAAATTGCAGCAGCACCCAGGGCCATGTAGGGCCTAACTGCAAACCAAGTCTGATCGCAATCTGATAATCAGTTTGAAAAAAATTCAACTAGAAGGATGGAAAGAGTTTCAGAGTTTTCAGAGTTTAGTAGAAAAAAATGCTGAAATACTAGAAAACACTCAAAGACGTTTTACGAAAAAGGTCAGTCCACCTCCGGTTCATAGCTTACGTTCAACGACTTCGTTGTTTAAAACTTCCATCGCTAAAATGGCGAAGACAGAGAGTTGGTTTAATTTTTATGTATTAAACTAGCAGTCGTACCCGCCTTCACCCAGGATCTTGTTTCGTGCAGGGTTTTGTTTTGCTGTGTTCATCCAGCATTTGGTTTGAAGGGTAATTTTACTTGTTCACTGTAACAGATAATTCTTCTTTCTGTAATGCTTCCTCTTTTTTTCCAATCCTCTCCTCCCATCTCCCCTTCCCTCCCACCTTTTTGCAAGATTTGGCAAAAATTGATTCGATCTCCATCCGAAACAAAAAAAGCTACCTTTTACGCACAGTTAATGCATAATCATTTCATATGCTTAATGGTAACAAACACAGTGGCCTCCCCTCTCCCAATCTCTTTGGTTATTACAGAATTAGAATGCCAAGAGCAGGGCTAATAGGCACACTGCCCAACACACTGACATTCCCCATCCACTGCCCCTCCCCCCCCAAGCCCAGTCCATTGCTTTGGCCTGAACGATCCGTACCGTGTGAAAAAATCCCTGTCCATCGTGCACAACATTATTTAAGACTTGCCCCCGAGATGACCGCCAGAGCAAATACTTTAGTTGAGGCAACGATGTTCCAATTTTCCCTTTTTGTGGCAACGATGTGCCAATTTCAACTTTTCACTGGCCAAAGAATTAACACGCTCGCCCGCTTTCACTGTTGGGGTTCTTGCGGTGTCATCTTTTTTTCTATGCTTCATAATCTAAGATTTTCATAGTCTACTGACCAAGTTGAATAACTCGTTTTTTGAAGTGCAACCAAACATTCATTAGAGGGCCATCCCTCAAACTAAAAACTGCTAGTGCTCACTATGATGCATCGAGAATTTGTTTGGCCATGAGAAATATGGCCTTTTGCAAAAGTCTGCCGTAAGAGGTGCATGGTTGATGCTTCTTCTGCGTTTTGCTTTAAGAACAGACAAGCTATGTTTGTTAAGAAAGAATTTTATACGATTTCGATGGTTAGTGAGACTACCTGTCTAGCTTTCAGATTACTGATTAAAAGTCAAATGCGCAGGGAGAAACGGAACCCAAATGGGCATAACAAAAGGTTTGAAAGGGTTTAACGAGCGTTAACCACTCCTGGTCATCTGCCCGAAGCCCTAAGGCCCTATGTCTGCAACAGCCAGACATCACCAAACGGGCATAACCACATGCCACTAACAATGGGCCAAATACAAAACCAGTTAAGCTTAGAAAACAAACGGAGACCTCACGGGAAGAATGATCAATGTCCATTTTCATGAAAAATGAGGTGGCACCGCCATCGTGAGACTATAACCTCATATATGCCTATCTAAAACGATCAGTGATCGGAAACGTTTATGGAACTCCCTGCCCCCTTATCTTAACCTAAATTTATGCATACACATCTACATATATATACATACATACATACACATGCGCTGTATGGTCATATTGTTTAGTTGTGATATCTTTTGTGCTTTAATACTCATTTTCAGTATGGGTTTTGTTGTTATACTATCATGCTATACTACATGGCGTAGATTATTAAGTTGTATTTCATTCCATCAGGACAATGATGACAATGAATGTTGTTAATAAATTAAAATTAAATAAATAAACTCTGAGCATTCGCAAACCGTCCTCCGGTAAATATGACTTACCTGTAAACTGTAGACTTCCGGATGCAGGGGAACATATTTCTGCTTTATCAAACGACGCCTTTCTTGAGCATGTTCGTCTACATTACTTCGTCTGCGAAATTCTGTATCGAGCTGTTTATTCACAGAAAACGACCAAATGATCACAAAGCGCAACAAGCAGGCTCGGGCTGGCCACCGTAGTACAGTAAGCCACCTTTATGCACTTACGTTTCATTCTAGTGGCGTTAACGTAGATCCGAACTGCCAGCCCTTAAACGGATCAGTGATGTACCGACTTCATCAATGAGCATATTGATAAAGGTGGCTTGCAGATGGCTGGCTATCTATATCGAAGGGCTGGCTGGTTTGCTAGGCCGAATCCAGTTCACGTCACTAAAACTAAACGTACAAGGGGGGAAGGGGAGCCCCAAAATAAGTTCTCATCCCCCAAAAAGAAAATTTGCTTTGATAATGTTTAATTTTGTTATTTATTGCTGTAATCTCGCCCCTGAAGCCTTAGAAAAACTAAATTTAGGGGCCCTAACGGGAGCGATTTCTTGCATTAAAGACTAAAAAAAAACAACAACAAAAACATTTTTGACGGGTAAAAATGACCCTACCATCCCCCTCCCCCAAAAATGGCTACGATAAGCTTGTATTCATTCCTATCAGTTCCGTCTAAGTTTATAGAGGGCGCCATGAGTTTTATGTGGGAATTTGTACTCAGTTTTCAGCATAAAATTAAACTAAACGAAACGAAACTAGCTTGTATTTAATTATGATTTAGTTTAGCTTAGTTGCAATTTAGTTTACTTTAGATTTGGGCTGAAACATGATGACAGATTGCCAGAAGCAACACGTGGCGCCCTCTGAAAACTCGGGACAGAACTAACAGGAATGAATGTAACACTTTTCAATAGGGACTTTTTAGAGTTACAAATTCTCCTCCCCAACCCTATAAATTCTTGCTGTTACGTATATTGAACTATTTTCTAGTCCTCTTGAAAATTTTCGCGCAATTAGCAAGCAAAATGTTGAGTGTTTGTCTTCATATTTCTTGTGTTTTCAACTATAGTTAAGCTTTCGGCTTCATCAAATTGATATTAAACATAAATTATTCGTACTTAGTTGTCGGCTTCAGTTCTCACTTACATATTTCTTTCTTACGTATACAGAAGTCTGGTTGATGGTGTCCGGTTAATTTTAATATTTGAGATCAAAATCCGCGAAACCCCTTTCCCGATCTGATTGAGTAACGAACTTAAATAACCCACAAATAGGCTGTAGAGTAGTCACAATAACGGCATGCTGGCTAAGAGGCTAGCATCTGGAGCCGGTCGTTAAGCTAGCTGCAAGGGGAACACGATAAAAGCGGCGGTAAGATAAAATTTATTCTCAAGGGGAGAAAAGAAACCCAAATGGGCATAACCAGATGCCACTAACAATGGCCCAAATATAAAACTAATTAGGGTCAGAAAATAGTGTGGTTGCTGATTGGAAACAGTTCAAAGGAGTACATGTACTGAGAAGAAATAAGAGGGAATTGAGAAGGTGAATATAGCTATTTGGCAAGATCAGGGATCAAAGAAGACGTAGACAAAATTTGGTAAGCACACAGTGAATAGAAGACGGAGGAATCTGAAGAAGAAAATGAGGCAAAACGATAAGTGGTGTAACAGAAAATAAGATCCTGTGAAAAAACAGAGTGTGTTCGATTTGTGTTCGAAAAACCAAAAAAGTTAGTGCTATAGATTGAAAGTGTCAACCCGGAATAACACCAAGTGAACCAGAATGAAACTACTGAACCAAAATGAAATGACAAAGACCGCAAGGGAAGAATGATCAATGTCCATTTTCATGAAAAATGAAGTGGCACTGTCATCATGAGACTATAACCTCATGGCATGCATATGTAAAACAATCAGTGTCCAGAAATGCTCAATGTCCCCAAAATTCTCATATGAAAATCAACTTTAATGGAAAAAAGGATCAATGTCCATAGCGATGAACCGAAGAACGATCATTGCCTTCACTCAACAATGCTCAATGTAGCGACACCGACTACGTCTCAAGCTGAGAAAAATGCAAGTTTGGCCTGTTTTCTGTTAATTTATTTGATATACGTAGTGGGATAATATAAAGTGTAGAAGACATAGAGCATACCAAAACATTGTTATAACTGTTGTATGAATTCCCTGATACTTTAAACATGCAAGCACAATAGCCCGAGGCAATGCATTCCAAGGGTGAACTACCCGTTTTGAAAAGGAGAACTTATGATAGTTCAAATTAAAGCGCCCCGCACCAAATTTTAATGGGTGTCCACGAGTACGATCAGAGGATCTGAACTGTCCCCATACCAACGCAGGTCGCTGTTAACAGAACGTAAGTAAAATGCTCAACCAACCAGGTAAAAACATTAGCGTGCTTTGTCAAGCCAATGCTGTGTTGCCCTAAAAACTGTTCAATTTTTTGGATTTCTTTACAGCTGCTGCAATTTTTAGCAAATGGAATCTTTTCTTTTCTGATTTATAACTTTAGGGTGTGTTTCACAGCGTAAGGGATTGGTCAAAACAACGTTTTTTAGGCCTAAGAAGTCGACTCTCACAGCGTCGACTTGACTAAAGACGCCGTTGTTTATTGGCTTCAGTTGTGTCCAGTGCCTCGTCACCAATATGGTGTTATTGTCTCTGATCTATACTAGAATAAATGTGAAACGTTTGAAATCAAACGGAGAATGGGTTTTCTAGTGTTATAGTACAAACAGACACACAGACACCAGCACCGAATGAGAAATCTTCTTGTTCTCCTTCATACAGCGTGTCACTGAAAATGATTGGTTGTGCTACTACTTACTGTTTTTTTTTGTGCAACAAATTTTTGAAGTAACATATGCCACTAAATCAGCAACTTACCAATTCATATACTTCCTGCCAATCAGCTTCAGATTTGCAGCCCAAATTTTCCAGTATCTGAAAATAGTTGCCCCCAATTACAAGCCTGGAAAACAATGTTCTGGAATGTCAAACATTCAAACATAACAACTGGATATCCTTGCTTTTTTTTTCAAACATACAACACCAAATAAAACTCCAGTATCCTCAGGAAATGCGTGAACTTGTTTAGTAGGGTAGATACGCCGCCAAAACATATCGACTTTACATTTAAGAATAGGAAAGCACCAAGTTTTGCAAAAAATAATATGTAATATAATTGATATAATTAATTTATATATAATGTAAGTAAGATATGCTGAATACGGATATACGGCCAACAGAAATTTACCAACCGGAAGAGAATTAACTTTGGCCAGAGGCTACCACCTTGTTTAACTGGGGCAACGCAACATCTGTTTATTTATTGGACATTCGTGCATAGTTGTAGTGTCACTTACAACTGGAAGTGAGCACCAGAAATTAAACATTTTTCAGAAAGCTTGACACCATACGATGGCTTAATGCATCTCAATCTTTTTGGGCGTAACCTTCGCTGCAGAAATTAGCATACGCGGTCCAAAAGCTACGGTGTTCCTCACCATTGGGGGACACATGTAATAAATAGGCACCCACCCCAAAAGTCAATTCATCACGGCACTACTTCAGAGGTAGAAAATCGTCGTAGTGTGCTAACAGATGTCTACTCAGAAAATGCTACCTCGCGCAACCATTGTCCCTCAAGCATGGAGTCTCCTTTTTAAGGAGATTGTTCAAGAAAAACAATAGATGCTGAATCCGGCACAAACTTCGCATTCTAATTAATAAAACCAAGAAATGCTTAAAGTCTGCACGCTTGCCGGATGCGGGCAATCTTTTATATCGTCTAACGTTTCGCAAAGTTTACTAAACCCTGTTTATTGATCTTGAAACCCAGGTACTTCATCTTGTTTCCCCGATAGTACATCGTAATAGAAAATCTTCAGAATCAAATAGAAATCCAAAAGAAAATCGTAAGAATTCAACAGAAAATCATACGAATCTATCATTGCGTCATGTAGCAGCAGTGATATCTTTTACCTCTACAGCTGCTACCACGTGCATGAAGACGGACCGAATTTTCCCTCAGTAATTAATGAGGCACGTGGCTCAATCTTTTTTTTGATGCAAGCAAGTGCTAGATAGTACTAGATAGCGTTAGATGGCTAGATTAGCAGACTTTCATTCGGTGATAACCTGCCTTTAAGTAACTGCTTTGCAATTTGTGTAAGACAACATTCGAGTTTGCGTCATGTTCCATGCCCTTGCCTGCCACCAACACACCGTAACAAAGGGTGTAGTTTCTGCACAGCCCTTAAGCACGATTTCAATCCATTTTTGAAAGATGGCAGACGTAAGGCTGAATCCTAGCAGTAGCCTATTCCAAACGTACAGGCTTTTTATTGTATTTATGGCAAGCACTAGTTTAGAGTCGTGAACTTCAATTTGAAGAATAGCAACAGTTGAGTCCAGGTTTGCAAATTTATCACGTCCTGCAAGTTCAGAAAACATCTGTTCCGCCCTTTGAACTGGGTAAAATTCAGTAACTACTTTGGAATGACGCTGACAGAATACAATATGGAGTTTGCCATTCGGCTTAAACACTATGACAACAGGCTTAGCCCATTGGTTCGCCTCAATGGGTGAAATAATTCCTGCAGATTCTAATCTGTCTAATTTCTAACAACACTTTTTTCCTTAAGGATGGTAGAACTGGTCTTGGCTTACAGTACCGAGCTTGTGCACCAGATTTTAGCATAATCTTAGCTTGGAAGTTTTTAAGCTTGCCAAATCCAGGCTTAAACAAATCTCGAAATTTTTCTGCAGAGAATCATTTTCAGCAACAGCTTCCCCACCATAATTTTCTCTGTTGACTGATTTTACAGTTGACCCTCCTCTATTTGAGTCAAATAACTTCCTCCAATCCATATTAAAAGATTTTATCCAGTCCTGGCCTGAAAATGCTTTATTATTAACGGGACTAATTACAGCTTCCACCTTCCTAGTTTTAGCTTTATGAAAAACTGTTACATCA
>JAHWFP010107935.1:0-18990 GCA_023313725.1 Lithobius niger
ATCTAATAAGCAATTTGTTTATTTTCTTTAAAACGTTACACTTACATTGAAAAGTGGTAATTGGCCTATCCCTAACTTTTACGTGAAATTCACAGAAAAAATAAAATCCAAAACAAGTGAGGATTCCAGTGTGGTGTTACAGATTAGGTCAAATAAGGTAGTTAAGCAACTTCGACTGCATTTCACCAGGTGGGGAATGAGTTTCATGCAAGGAACAATGTTTGGGGCATTATTAGGTTAGGTTAGTTGCCTCGTCTCGGAATTTGTGGGGCACGGGGCAGGAATAAGGGGGGTGCTTTGGGTGCTGAAGCACCAGGCCACAGGCCGAAAAGGGCCTCAAGGGTGCCTCACGGTCATGAAACGGTACTATTTAAAATACATTTTTGTTTGGTTTTTACTGTTGTTACAGGAAGAAATTATTGTTCAAAAAAAGAAAACTCCTTTTTTGGTGGGAGGGGGGAATAAGGCCACAATAAATCTTAAGCACCAGGCCTCTACGAGTTTTAATCCAGCCCTAGTCGGGCAGGGAACCATTTGCTAGAATGTACGCGCATTGTGACACTTACGGCGTGACCCCCCCTCCCCCCAGAATAGTAAAATGTTTGTCGGGGAACATCTGTAAGGTTTCCGGGGACACGGCGGTCATGCTCATTTAGCACCTCACTCCTTTCGCTATTTTAAAGAGTAGATTGAATTATCTACCGACACACCCCCCTACGAAGTGTACACAAAAAGTCAGATCTTACGAAAATAACTGCATTTAAAGGATTACGATTGTTTTTTTTTTCATATTAGTTTTGAGATGGGCAGGATTTTCGGCACCCTTTCCCATTCCGACAACCTCGTTTGCACACTTTCTTAGGACTGGGCTTTGACTTGTGCAATTGCTTTTTTTGCGTATGTGTAAAAAAAAAGTATCGAGGGGGGGGGGGGGCGAAGACGGAGCTGTCGGGTGGGAGATGAAGGGAAATAATCCACTGTCGTTCTTCATGGGAGAAAAAGTTAAAGTATATCTGAATAGTGTGAAAGTCTACGGAACCCATCGAATTTGGTAAAACATATGTGTGTAGTTTTCAGCTAAAACTTGCACACACTTTTTTCTATGTCTGTCTGAAACATGTTTATTTTAAGCCACTTGGTTTTATAGTGTGCAAACTCCCATTTTGTTCTCCCATTTTTTTTGGCTGTGTCTGAGCAAAGAGTTCCAGATTCGTAAAAATCCAGACTACGAGAAATCTTATTAAAAAACAAATCACATCCAAGTGCATTTAAACCAGCCAGTGTTAGGCGGGGCTATATCTCGAAAACCAGCACACGACTTTTCTTTTACTTGAATTAAATTTAACCACAAATGTTGCAAAAATATGTTTACATCCTTAGAATCTGCTGTAATCGAAAACGTTTAATCAGTTTGAACGGAAGGTACATGACAAAAAAAAAAAAAAAACATGAACAAAAAATTAGCCTGGAAGAAACAACCGAAGGAAGAAAAGCGGTGGGAAAACAGCTTAAGGAAAAAGCCGAATTGTTTTGTCTCTATTTTGTTGTAGTTTTTCGTGTTTTTGTTACATGTTAGGTCAAGTTTTACGTCAGTTGCCCTGGGTCGTCCAGAAAACTTTTTTTCTGCAGCTTTTTTGACTGTGGCTTCTTTTACTGACTTTTTTCCAGGCCTTTTTTCTGCGGCTTTATTCCTAGATTCAAACTGTCATACCCTGAAGTATGCTGCTCTCGCTGGAGTTTTAAAACTGTTTAGAGATTGACAGCTGCGTAACCAGTCCTGCACATGCGCGAGGATCCTCTACAAAAGCATTTGGGCGAGGCCGGCCTGCCATTTTTTCCCTCCAGCGGTAGCCGGAAAACGTCTACCTTCGCTTTTCTCCTCACATCACCGTCCTGTCTTCAAGCAACAGTCCGTCCTTTGCTCTGTCCCAGTCCTGATTTCAGCTGTCTGAATTTCAAGATCGCAGACAGCCAGCACACACTCAAGCGGACTACGTCATGGCCCGATCCAAAGAAACGACGATTGATTCTGCAAACAAGATGGCCGCCCCATCACCTCGCAGTTCGTTGCCCGCCGATCCGAAAATTGTTGTCGCATCGATCTGTCCGAATTTTCTCTCGACTTGTCATCAGGTTCATCCAAGAACTCTCCTTCCTCAACAAGACTGTCCTTCTCTCAACAAGGTTCTGCCTCTGTCCTCATCTCCAGTACATGCCTTAATGGATCGTGCCATACGACAATTCAAGTACATTATCATCACACAGCCATTCGTACACTGAAGACTGGATTACCAACTCGTCCTCATCGTCTCTGTCCTGTCTTCGAGCAACAGTCCGTTTTTTCTCCTGTCCGTCCTCATTTCATGCAGTCCTCGTTTTCAAGTTCTCGGACAGCGAACGCACTCTCAAGCGGATTACACCATGGACTGTTCCCGTGAAATGACGACTTATCCAGCATTCAAAATGGCCGCTCCATTGCCTCGCTGTCCGTCGCCCATCGATGGCTACCAGTTTTTTTTTTAATTAAGAAGGCCAAGAAAAAGAAGCATTCTCACAGATTGCCTCTTTGAAGACGCATCGATCTCTGTCAGACATTCCACTTGGTTTACCAGCATGCTCATCCACGAACTCGGGCACAAGCATCACCTTTGTCCTCATCTCAAGCCCACGCCATAATGGACCGTGCTGTACGGTAATTCAAGTACAAGTCAACAACCAACAAACCACCTCATCAGCATACAACCGTTCATTCACTCAAGATTGGCCAACCAACTTTTTATACCATTACCATGTTTTGCCATTCCCGTCCGAGTTTTCAATTTTCGGACTGCTATCCAAGAAGGCCGTTCCTTCATCCTGAAGCCCTTCAATCGCATCTACTCATCAATGCTGTGGACTACCCTTAACACAATCTGCCTCTGTTCTCAAGTCAAGCACTCGCATTTTTGGATCATGCTGTCCGTCATTTCAAAAACAAGACCAAGCCATCCATTCAGTAATAGCCTTCATCATCCCTTGTCATTCTTTCACTCTGGATTGAGCTACATATTCCTTGTCATCTCACAATCAACACCAAGCTTCGGGCAGGAAAAGACAGCTGTCCACAGCATGAAACTGAAATTGTGGACATGACACATCCCACAGTCATCTTGCTTCCGCATCCGTTTTTAAACGACTCTAAAGTCAGATCGCAACAACTCATGGTCGACGAAAAATCCCGATTAATTTTCTTACAAGCCTCAAATCATCCGTTGCTTCTTGATCCTTATCCAAGCCTGTCCCCGTCCTCGGATATACCATCCCTCGTTCAAGCAGACTGGACCACGCCAAAATTCAACGGAACACCGATGAACTCGTCACGCACGATTTTTCCCTGTCCAACATCAAGAACATGGATTCACGGATGTCATCCATGATTGTCAAGACAAGACCAAGTCTCCTCATCCAAACTCGCCCTTGTCTTCACAATCTCTCATCTCAAAGCCATCACGTGTTTTCTTCATCCTCATCAAAGTTCCTGTCCTCGGATATGACATCCTTCGTAAACCGGACTATACCATGCCAGAAACTTCGAAGGAACCTTCGTCCTTCACCCTCTTTGCCTTTAGCTGGTCTATCCAGAATCATTATGACCTAGGACCATCCGTCACACAACGTTCCTCCTACAGTCTGCAAGTCAAGAACATGCACCCACCAACCATATCAGAGTTTCTGAACATTAGGCTTAACCTCCCCACTTGACACAACGTCATCATCCAACTGACATTCACACTTTCTGGACTGGATTACAAATTCTCTGCCATCCACTGGACAGGCATCAAAGATCTTCCAATTCAGCAGGAAACACCGTCATCATCTCTTACATGGATCCAAATTACGGATTGCCACACCATTTTTCCATTGTCCATCCAAACCAACCAAAAAAGGACGCCATCAACCGTTTGATGCTCCTTTGCATCATAAACTACAGTTGCTTCCGCTTCAGCCTGCTGTACCTCACTAGCCATCATCACAGCTAATTCAGAACATAAAGTATCTCCCTTCCGTTACAGATAGCCTTTGCACTTTGAATCTGCCGAGACAAGTCACAGATAGCCGAAACACATTTAAACCTGCCAAAAGACTGTCTCAGTGGGAACTCGGCTCAGCCCCTTAGGAACCCATCATGTGGTGCCAACACCACAGATCGACGAGGTGAACCTTACACGTCGAAATTGACAGGAAGCAAACACCTCTCACCGATCAGCTGTCCCACTCTGACAATCATTACAGCTGCTTCAGACCGTCATTTTTCGCTGCCTGCTGTCCCTTACCAACTTTCATCTTTGCGGCCTGAAACTCCCTGTCAACCATTTTCTGCACTCCAGCACACAGTCGTCCTTCACCACCTGCTGTCCTAGTGGACAAAAATAGCAGTCCATTAAAACTTCCATCCTTCGCTGCCTGCTATCCTTGGACGACATTCGTGGCAGCTTTTTGGCCTTAGTTCTTCGCGGCTGTCATCCTTCACTACTTGCTGTCCGTGGCCGACATCCATTCCAGTTTCCAGCTTCAGCAAGACACCATCAGTTTCCTAGGACCGTCTTCCTGCTCTGCCTAAAGCCCCTGGCTGACTACAGTCAACTCTGCAGATGATCATCCGACGCTGCCTGTTGACCTCATCGACTACCCTCAGTTTCCTGCCGCAAGTCGTTTCAGCCAGCTATCCTTCACTTTTATTCGTCTACAGCTCGGCTCCACACGATTGAGAAACCTTTCCCAACACAGCCACAGCCTGACTACTGCTCAACAGCTCCACTGCCATCCTGTCCTTCGCCAACTACCGATCAGTCCCAACCCTTCCACCGCTCTGAAGCCAACTATCATTGCAACTTCCTGACACCCATCTTTTTACAACAGTTGGGCCTTACCAATTAAACCACCAACTCTCGTCATTTCCTTCGTCAGCTACCCTTCACCGAGGACAACAGGGCAATCCAGATAAATGCCAGTCGTCAGAAACTCTCCAACATTACAGTTTTACGACGATTCTGATTTAAAGCTCACCCACCATCCTTCTTCCAAGATTAACGGTCGTATCGTTCACTCACGACAACTGTCATCATTTCAAGACATCCAGAAAGCATGTTCACCAATCCACAACATGTCGTACTCAAGACCTTCAATCAGGAACTTTGTCAATCTTACAAACATGACACTGCTCTTTTGAACCCCACATTCGCAAGCCCACATTCAATTGCTCAACAGACGCAGAGATTGAGTCAAAGAAGGAAAAATTGAAAATGAAACACCCAGAATTTCAAGCAAAGCAACCTGCGCACCAATCATCACAGTCCATGACAGCCACAGGAAACGCTGGTTTCATCAAAATAAGAGGTCCCTTCACACCTATCACGGACCTTTCCATTTCTCTGTCCTTCAAATCGGAAACGCAACACATCTCCAAGACGACCAGTGCTTCTCACCCCTCATCAAGCAATCGTGGTCGATCGCCCATCCACACAATGTTCCTTTCCAGACTGGGACCCATCCACACTTCTCTCCTGCCTCATGGGACCATGTTTCTAACCCCTGCATAACATCCTCCGCATTTTCCTGACCCACATTTTTTGACCACACTGACATACGGTCCTCGCTGCAGCAAAATTCAATCTTGCCAGTGGACCTCACCTGCAAACTTCACACAGGACTGACACATCAACCAACGAATATCTACAAACTTCCAGAAGTCGTAACCAGTCACTCTTCCCACCCCTCTCAATAGTGGATTAAGGATCACCATCACAGACTCAAAACAACTCGGTTTAAGTCTGTCGCCCACCATGCTCCCGCTGACCGCAGCACATCACTCGCACTGACAACAACACTAGTGGCACAACACATGAACCTTCCACTAGTGACATCGGCATCCCCAACAATTCACCTGCAGCCTCACAATGAAGACAGTCAACAGAACCATCACTCAAGAGAGACAAACTCAAGAAATTGGATTGCATCGTCCGAGACCCATCATCACTGCCAGACATGCTATCCAATCCTCCTTAAGCACTGAAACAGATACCGACAAGAAGCATGACTCATCTTCCATCTCGGACAACCACTTCCATAGATTAACCCATATTGCAGATTTTCTGTTTCATAAAAGTGCGAAGTGTAATCTTTTTGGGGGAAGCCAGCTCGTAACCCTAGGGTCCTTGTCAAGGGTGCCCACCACCCGCAAGTTGACGACGTCTACTGAAATGCTACAAATTTTCAGGTATTGCATATTTCCGAACGGCAATAGAAACGAAATTTTTCCGGCCCTCCTGCCTGGCCGGCTGAAAATTGTTTCTGTTGCCTAGTAGCAAATATACAATACCTGAACCCACCCTGCCTCCCCTCGTCGAGTGTCCCCTTGACACATCGAGAGGGAAAAGATGCCGGGCCAGTCTCGCCCGAATGCTTTTATAGAGGATCCTCACGCATGCGCAGGATGGGTTACGCAACTGGCAGTCTCTAAACAGCTTTAAAACTCCAGAGAGAGAAGCATGCTTCAGGGAAGAATGCTATAAATTTTCAGGTATTCTATAATTTCCTACTAGGCCACAGAAACAATTTTCAGCCGGCCAGACAGGTGGGCTGGCAAAATTTCGTTTTTTTGTTTTCTTTTAGCCTCAAATCACCTGACAAACCAATCCTCATAAACAGGCTAAATTTTGAACTTGACTGGTTTTAGAAGCTTAAAGATCTGGAAAGAAATAGTATGGAGGGACAAACCTCGTGATTCTTCACATTCCTCCTTTCTTGAGCTTGCAAACCACCTTAACTCAGTTTTCCCCTTTTTTACTCGGAGCCACACTTAGCCTGGTAGATATCACACTAGGGACTAAGTCGGGTTCACCTTTGCAGTTATCGGTCATATCGGGCAACTAACCTCTGACCTTGACATTCGTTTTAATGTGATCATGGTTTACAAATTATACACAAAAAATAATAAACCATTTTATTCAACAGTTCAGTATTTTTTATATTAGCCTATGCTTGACAAACTTACAAAATAATAAATAAAACCACCTACCCACCCGGTACATTTTGCCATGTATCCCACTATATAAAGGACGGATTCTACTTTGCCCCTACGCGTTTGTTCAACGTGATGCGATCTCTCTGATCCATCCTGCTGTCTTGGGGAACAGATTTTAACAGTTTAGCCCCTGCCATGATAGAGTCCTACTAGGTATTAACTAATAGGCGTTACTTCTCTTTCTTGTTGCCGATTGGAAAACATGACGTAACCTGCGAATTTTTGCATTCGTTCGTCGCAATGCCGTGTTTCCCTGGAGGTTTTACGGTTTCTTGTAGCACCCAGCTGCGCATGAGCGGCACAGTGCTCTATTAAAGTGCTTTCGCGCGAAAGGTAGGTCATATTTCCTCCAGCGTGTCACCATGCCAGTTTGTTTCCAAGTTTTCGTCGCCTGCAGGTCTGCCACTACGAAGAGCCCAGCCGTCTCCATCATGCCCAAAGCCACGAAAGAAGCCCAGAAGTATTCCCTACCCGAACGATCTCTCCTCTGCCCTTCAACGTGCCTGCGACTCACTCAAATGTCGCTGCCGGCTTTTCGGACCCAACTGCCCTTTTGCATCCTTCGACTCATGAATTGGCACTCGCCCATCCTGACCCACCGCCACTTTCATCGGATATCTCACTATCATCAACACTGCCGCAACCTCGCCGAACCAGGCTAGCCAAGTTACATCATTCTCACAGCTGGTCTGCGTTAGAAGTCATGTATATGTTCAACTGAAGTGGAAGTTTGGACGTGCCTCGTCTCTTGGGTCCTTTCACGAAAAGCACTTGTCTCTATCTCCTTTGGACCTCTTTTTCTTTCGTCCCGCCAGGCCCACAGGTCGGCTTCATGCAGCGAAATCAACCGGTTGGTGGACCATGCTCTCCATGACTTTTGCCATCGCATATTTACCGACCCTCCTCCTTCTGCCACGTCAAAGGAGACAATTACACGAAAGACTGGGTTGCAATGACTTCAAGCGAAAACAGCAAGAAGCATTCTGTTTTAGCCACCCGACACGAAACAAAAAGGCATCGCTCCTCTTCAACTACCACTGATGAGGTTTTTCGTCGGACTGAAGTTTCTGTTCGACGTTCAACTGAACCCCTCATGGACCAGGATGACAGCGAAAGCATTCGTGACTCCACATCGGTTCTACAACGAATGAACCCGATGCCGCCTCCTGCACTGCTCAACGAAAAACCTCCTGATCGCCGCATACATATTTATTTATTTATTTATTTAAAATAGTCGTAGCACCATAAGGCATTAGAACGACATCTAAAATAAAACAAACAACTCCAATACAACTATGTATCAGAGTGGCTGCACTGTATTGCAGTATGCTGAGCAACCAAACTCTTGTTGAATGCAATAAAGGTTTGATTTTGCACAGTGTCACTTGTTAAATCATTCCAGTCACAGATAGTTTTTGGAAAAAAAGAACTGGCCAAAACATTTGTTCTGCACTGAAATCTTCTGATTTTCTTAACGTGATCATGCCTCCCAATGTAGTCAGGGGACACAAGGTAGTCGACAGGATTCAAAATTGTGTCCCTGTGGAAAATCTTATGTAACAGTCCAAGTCGCCGGTCCCTTCTGCGAACACACAAAGGCTGCCATCCTAAATTGTTCATCATGCCGGACACGCAGGCATCATAAGTGAATTTATTAAACACCATTCGGGTAGCACGACGCTGCACGCCTTCAAGAGCATCAATTAAAAATTGAGTACCTGGGTCCCAGACTGCACAGCAGTAGTCAAGTTTAGATCTAACCAAAGCATTGAAAACTAATTCTCTGGTGCGTGGTGGAGTGCCACGAAGTACACGGTTTATGAACCGGACTTTGGCATTTGCGTCGGCACAAAGACTCAAAATATGGTCATTCCATTTCAGCTTGTTAGTAATTTGTACTCCCAGAATAGACAGTTTATCCACTACCTGAAGAGCATCTCCACCCATAGTGTACTTTGGAATAACCACATTTTTATTTCTAGAAACTGATAAAACTTTGGTCTTGCTAGCATTCAGATTCATTTTCCACTTGATGCACCAGTCTGTGATACGCTCCAAATCATTTTGTAAAATATCTCTATCCGTAACCTCAGAAATAATTCTGTACAATGTCGAATCATCCGCGAAGAGTGCCTTATTAGATTCAATGACTTCGGTTAAGTCGTTAATGTAAATTAAAAACAGAATAGGGCCACTAACGGATCCTTGCGGCACGCCAGACGAGACGGGAGCTTCCGTCGACCTTGCACCGTTTACAACCACAAACTGTTTCCTGTCCTGAAGAAATGCACGATACCAGTCGACAATCTGTGCAGATGCACCGTAGCTTTTAAGTTTCAGAAGTAACAGGTCATGAGGCACTGAGTCGAATGCTTTAGCCATGTCTAAGGCTACAAGGTCAACGGTAGCTGCTTCGTCAAGTCCAGTAGCAATGCCGTGTATCATATCTAAAAGCAATAGTTCACATGATGATCCTTTTCGGAATCCAAACTGTCTCTGCGAGAGAAGATTGTTCAGTTCCAAATGTGCTACAAGATTGCTAACAAGTACATGCTCCATCATTTTGCAGCAAATAGAGGTCAGCGATACTGGACGATAGTTGCTTACAACATTCCTCTTTCCCGTTTTATGCAACGGCACAACAGCAGCAATCTTCCAGTCTTCTGGCACCAATCCCTCGTTCAAACTTTGCTTAAAAATATGCAATAGATATCCTGCACTCACAGCTTGTGTCCTTTTCAGCATGCAACCAACAATGCCGTCTGGTCCCGCTGCTTTACTTTCTTTAAGGTTTGAAATAAGGTTCAAAATACCTGTGTAGGCTATGTCGATGTCTGGCATAAAATTGGCACACCTGGATGTCAAAGTAGGTGTTAGGTCTCCTACATCTGGCTTCGTAAAAACAGACTCGAAGAAACTATTAAATTTATTTGCACGTTCGGTATCGTCAGAAACAAGTGTACCATTATGCGAAAGCATGGCTGGAATGCCACATTCCTGTCTATTTGTTTGCTTAACATATGCCCAAAATCGTTTTGGGTTCTTTGAAAAAGTATGCCCCAGGTTCTCCATGTATTGTTGCTTTCTTTCTTTAAGCAACTTTTTAACAACTTTCTGATGGTCGTTTGCTTTAGCCCATACTTGTGCAGATCGACATTTCCTTGCTTGTTGCCTCAGTCTCCTTCCCTTCCTAACTGCTCTTTTTATTTCAATATTTACCCAAGGCTTGTCTTTAGAGGGTGTTGTATAAGCACGCTGCGTGTATTTATGTACAGTTTGCATAATATCTTTCTTGAAAACTAACCAGTTTTCTTCAATGGATCTTTCGGCCGCACACGTAGCAAAATTAACGTACAGATTTCCAAGAACATCGTTTATCTTGGACCAGTCAGCTTTATCATAACGCCACACATGTCTTCCTTCTTCTTTTCCATGTTTGATGAAAGATGCTGGTAATACCACCCGAACAAGTGAGTGATCCGACACCC
Source organism: Lithobius niger (assembly GCA_023313725.1). Lineage (NCBI taxonomy): Eukaryota > Metazoa > Arthropoda > Chilopoda > Lithobiomorpha > Lithobiidae > Lithobius > Lithobius niger. The sequence goes on from JAHWFP010107935.1 coordinate 10,552, forward strand.
CTGTTTCAACAGAGACAGACTCCGTTGCACATGTTAACGTGGTGAAAAATAAATCAAGACAGTTTTCCCCTCTTGTAGGTTCATGAACAATCTGTTCAAGGACAACCTTCCATTCCTCTTTTGGACCTCCTCAAGACGGTGGAAAACACGGTACCTGATTGTATCCTTCACAAACTTTCCAATCTTTAGATGCTCCTGTCATCAATTGTAGTTTAACAACTGGCTTTGTTTTTGCACTACGTGACCGGAATTTCAAGCCCCGCTCCCTTCTTGGCCAATCCACCACGCTGCTCACTTGCTTACTCCACAATGGTGGTGCCATCTTAGGGAAAGGAGAGCATCTAGAACTCTACAAGGATCCGCTGCCGTCCAGACTGGACCGGGAATCATCGTCGTTCAGACCTTTCGGCGACATTGCAACCATGCGGAAAGCGGAAATCGCTGCACACGTCCTTTTCGACAATGACAAATGCCTTCGGCTTGGCCTCTGCGCCACTTCTCAAGACGGGTTCTGAACACAGCTGTGCGAAACACAGCCAGTTCTGAACACAGCCTTGTGTGAAAAGCTTTCATCAAGCCCGACCCCCATCTAAGTCAAGCACTTGTCAACGCTGATCTCGCAACTTTTTCAGGAAGCCTTCTTTGCCACACACCATCACTTTACTCTTAAGGGACATCCCCCTCAACACGACTTTGAAACTGAATGACTCAACCAAGTACCAGTTGCGTAATTTGCCGATCCACGAATCTGATACCCTCTTTCGTGGGCTTCTCAGGCCTGGCCCCGCATCTTGATGTCTCCAGGAAGCCAAAGCCAAACAAACAAAATTCTCAACAAAAGCCCATTACAAGTCCACAAGGCCCTTTTCGCACCAAAATACCAATGACAACTGCCAAAAAGTATCAGACCAACGCCAACGAATATTGTCGCTCCGAAAACAACCAGCCCTTCGCTCCAAGCCAACCAACAACACGAAAGGACAAAACAACAGAAGCGCCACTCCCGACAGAAGAAGCCGTTACTCCTCTCCAGGGACAAGGGGCTCATCCCGAATAGACCAATGACACCACACGTCTGAGCAGCTTTTCGGTGGGAGCACGACTACGCTATTTCTTCCCCACCTGGGAAAAATTACGACACAACCACAAAGCTCTATCAATCATTCAAGACGGATTTCTCCCAACACCGAGAGGAAAAATGATACCTGCCTTTCACGTGAAAGCGCTTTTACAGAGGACTACGCAGCTGGCGACTTAAAGTAACCAAAAAACCACCAGGGAAACACAATATTGCAAGGAACGAATGCAAAAATTCACAGGTTGTATATAATTTCCTAGGCAAAAGAAACAATTTTCAGCTGGCCCAGGCTGGGGAATGGCAAAATTAAGTTAGTCAAAGAATGTGATTGTGATGAATGGCTCGCATATTATTTCAAGGAAAAATGCTGTGCCAATAGTCAGATCTATGCGCATTACGATCCCCCTATTGACAAATGGGCGGAGCCGGGAGGTTGCAGTATCATGACCAATTTTGGGGATTTCTTGGAAGGACTTCTACTAGGAAGATTCTTAACGGAATAATCCAAACTTTCAATATCTTTGGATTGGAAATGGATGCAAATTTTACAGGTGTGTTGAGTGTTAGGGTTTGCGGGGAACGTAGGGTATAAATAAATATACCCACACAACCACTGCTATTCATCTATTCACCACTATTCGCCACTGCGATATGAAACTAGAATGACAGACATCGTCAGTTACCACTCTGGCTCAACTATTGAAGACATAGGATAGAGTCATAGTTTATTTTATTTTTAACTATATCAAGGATTGAATTCTCATGAACCTGCTCACCATATAGTTATCACTCTTTTTCTAATCACCATGGCGACGACTTTCCTTTCAAAACCGATAAATTATTTTCTTGCATAGCAATACAGGGTGGTACACAAAAAACTGACGGCCCAACATTTTCTAATTTCAACTTTTGTAGTTAGCAACCCCTCAGAACTAGGATAGAACAGAAATCAAATCTAATAAAACGGGAAGATTCGTCCTCTCCTGGTTCTGAGGGGTGCTTACTAGAAAAGTTGGACTTAGAAAATCTTGGGTCGTCAAGTTTTTTGTGGACCACCCTTTTTTTTTTTTAATTTCAAGCCATTTAACATATCTCTTCGAATCACCACAATTTTCTTTTAAAACAATTTATGCAGCAACTTTTATTTGAAGCCACAATTCGATTATTTTTAACGGCAAAGTAACTCTTCCCGCCCAACCTACCTATACCGTACGAAAAACAAAAAATAGTGGCTGCATATGCAGCCAACGTACCCGGGAGGCTTTCAACAAAGGTTTTTGAGACAGTGGGCTTGCGACGAGAAAGTTCTTTGGGCTAGAGGCTTTCAACAAAGGGTTCTGACGATCGGTCTATTTAACGAGAGACGTTCGTAGGGATCGGCTGGTCTATAGAGGCATACGTCCACTGACGAATTAGCATGGCAGGCAAAGTTTAATGTTGGGCCAGACGCTTGATCTTGACGCGACAATGGTGAGTGGGCGGCTGCCTCCTGTTGGATGCAGAGGCAAGGAGGGAGGCTTTGAGGTAGGCTTCAGAAGAACTTTCGATGATCTACGGTAAGGTTGCAGGTGGTGACGAGGGTTGAAAGCTTCGGTACCAATGGCAGATGGAGGACAGCAGGCTTGATGAAACGAGAGGGACATCACTGCCGTCGAATTCAGTCGATCCATGAAGATATCATCGACGAAAGATTTGGGCGAAAGTCGAAGACGATGGAACGCCATCTTGGAAGGATTCAATGGGTGCGTCTCGTAGGCGGTGCGACTTCGGCATGTTACAGGCGAGAGAAGATGCGACGCCATCTTGAACTTTCAGCGAAAGCTAAGGTGAGAAAATACTACGTCATCTTGGACTTTCGACGAAAGCTTGGGTGAGAACTTGAGAAGATATGCCGGGATATTGGACTTTCGACGAAAGCTTTTTGTTCCGAGTCTTCTGCGAGGCAATAGTTGCTAGCTGCAGTCTTCAAGAGGCGAAATATGGGCTGGGTAATAAGGAGCGATGAGTCTTCGGCGCGAGCTTGAAGAAAAGAGATGCCTATCAGGCTGGGCCGTCTGCTTTTATAGGAGGGCTGCGCATGGCGACGCATGCGCAGTGGGGTTGCGCACTGGGCGGACCAAGAGAGCGAAAAACCTTAAGAAAGGAACTGAATACAATAAAATTTACAGGTAGTAGAAATTTTTTCACCGACAACTAGAATCAAACTTACCAGGGGCACCTGGTTGAAGTTTGTTTTTATTGCCTAAATGAAAATATTTTTTACCTTTATTTTATTGTTGTCAATCCCTAGTGATGAAAAATTGGCTTCTCTGCCGGGCTCGCAGCTCCCCTTCTTTGTGCCATGCGCCAGCACAGACCTCAGTATATAAACGTTCAAGTTGAGGCAATCATCATCTTTCTTCCTTTCAAGAAACCTTGGTCTCGAGAGGGGAGGCCGGGCGGGTAAAGGTAACCTATATTTTCATTTAGACAATAAAAACAAACTTCCACCAGGTGCCCCTGGTAAGTTTTAGTTTGTAGTTGCCTGTCTTTTCTATTGTTATCAAGACCTCGTCAAAAAATGGAGGAGGGACCAACGTTGACGAGTACCCGTGCTGCGAACCAGCGACCCCAGAATGCCAGATTCTGAGAACCGACCGTCGGTCCGAGGTGGATCAAGGTTAATTGAAGAAGCCCCGGATGATGGTCCGATGCCCGGTGCATCACACGAGGGAACTGGGAGGAAGACCGGGAGTCGGAAGCCGGTCGCGTTCTGGGTCCAAGGAATGAGCCGAGTGCATAAGAGAAATGACAAAACACATTACCTCGCGGTAATCATTGTCTAGGCGGGTTTCAGATGACGGTAATCTTGTAAGGCGCATGGCGAATGGTAGCAGTGTAGTGTGGAGGCAAACTCCTGAACAAGGAACTGTAGTGTGGAACATGGGACCGTTGTGGTAACCGTGAAGATGGGGGTCAGCAGGAGTGACGTGTTCATGTCGGTGTCGTGTGGCTGGAAACAGCACAGTTGACGATGGGCTTCTTATTACTGTTGTTGACGTTATCTTGAAGAACAGGGTTTATTATGTTGTCGAAGATGAAGAGTCGCCACAGGAACCGGTACCGCAGTAGGCCAAGCGAGATGCCTATCGAAAGGAAGGCAAGGGCAGTCCCTGAAGGTTGACACAATGGTGGCGTTTGTCGGTCGCAATCCAGAAAACAGGGAGAAAGAAGTGGCCGTGGTGAGGGACCGGTTCTTCAACGCCATGGTAGGGAGTCCATAGATCGTTGGGGAAGTGAATTACGAAGGCAGGGCTCAGGAACCGAAAGCCACCCCGGCAGCCTTGAGATGATAGTCTATGCACGGAAGATGACAGCAGATGGTGCGGAGCAGGGAAATAGTCCTGGAAAAACAGGCACGAGGACAGAAGTAGTGTCAAACTGACACACTCTATGCAGATATGTTTGAAAAGGACAAGGCAGCGGAGGTGGTTGGCCATGCGTTGATGAGAGGACCAGTGTTTGGCAGAATTGTGGACTGGCATCCGATGGGGTTATAGAAGCGGTTGTGATTACAACCGTTATGGGTACCTTTGCAAAGGGAAGATGGGAAATGCTGGGACTGGTGACTCCGGGGAAGCAGAGATCACGTTTGGTAACGGTTGAGATTGTTGTGCTGGGCAATACTTACTTGTCTGGCTACTGGAAGAGGTTGTGGCGTGGGATGAACGCCGTAAAGGAGTAGCAGTGTGATGGGAACGTCTTGATTCCGAGATCGCTGTGTGCCCGCCACGTAGCGAGTGACCGATCAATTGGAAACATTCAGTTGAAAGTGTTGAAACAGGGTGAATGCTGGCGGACCAAAGGGAATGTTCTTTAAAAAAAGTGGAACGAATAGTGTCAGATGATGGAAAATGCACTCCGAACGCTTGAGAGGGACTAATTGGAACCGTGGACAAGGGTGTGTACACCTTAGGAGATCTAGAAGGTAGGACCGGAGGCACCGAGACAGGAGGTGTCGAAAGTAGTGATGAGGTGAAGATGTCTGTTTGTGGTAGAGCTGCAGGAACTGATGGCTAAAGGTACCGGTGACCGTCAAAATGATGGTGGAGGAACCGTAATATTGTAGAACCTGGTGAAGAAGAGGAAGAACCGGTGCTGGTAGTCACTGGTTGTTCCGAATAGTACCGTCGGTGTTGAGGGCGGAGAAAAGGCAGGTGGGGACCGTGGGAACCCATTGGAGACCGAGGTAAAGATGGGCGACGCCCTCTTATCAATTGTCGGCATATTCCAAAGAGCAGGCCTGGTGGGGCCCAGAGTGGCACTGTTGATGAGGGCTGGTACACCACTTCTTGCATTGCTGGATGGAAGTAGTCTTGAAGATCAGGTCGTAGAGAGGAACCTGGTGGACACAACAATATGCAGGAACAAGATGTTCCTGTAGAAACAAGATGTAAATTTACTGCGGTGTAGTAGGAAAGAATCGTTGACAAGCCAGCAGCTGAGCTGTAGAGTGATGTGGAACAACACTGCGGTTCCCTTGGATGTCTTGAATAGGCCTACGGGCCCGGGGGGCCCTTGGACCGAGGCACAAGTTAATGTCGGTGTGGTAACCTAAAAACACGGTTCAAGGAAACCGAAGGCAGGAACTATCGGCGAATGTAAATGCTTCATTGTACAACTACGGTCCCCTTGGGCTTCCCTAGCAGGTCCAAGGGTCTGGGGAACCATGAACTGAAGTTCGAGGGGACTGTGGACCGACGCTGAAGGAAACAACGAGTCGTGGACCGAATGGAGGATCCAAGTGATAACAGCTAGGTTCTTGTTAACAAGAGACAGGCGACCGGAGGCAGGAGTTGCCAATGAATATACTCAGGAATGAATCCAGGAGTTGCCGAGGAACTCATCGTGCCGACAGAAGGTCACAGGAGGAAGACACTGGTAGATCGACGAGGTGAAGGAGTTCTGACCGAGAACACAGGGAACCAAAAGTGGATCACAGGAAACGGCACCGGGCTCAGCCTCGGCCTTGGTCCGAACACTTAGCCGCAGTGCCCTGTAAATGAACAGAAGCCACAGTGATGGAGAGCGGAGGAGACAAGAGTGTCAGGCCTCAGGGACTGGTCCGAGGGACCAAGGTAGAAACGTGTTGCCGATGCATCTATCTACAGGAGTGTCGGCTGACCAGAGGCATCTTGAATGGTTTGTTGCGGCTACCATGGTTCCCTTTAACATGGTCGTGGGCTGGAGGAACCGTGGACAGAGACCGAAGAGAACCGCAGACAGGGATCCTGTGGAAGAAGGTGGGTCAAAGATGCAACGACAGGTGAAGAGATTTTGATGTCCAAACGCTGTGGTAAAAACGAAAGGACAGTGAAGGTCGCAAGCAGGCGTAAACCTCAAAATGTGACGAACGTGGAATGTTGACCGAGGGTCTCAGGAAGAGTCCAAAAGGCCTCGCAGCGCCAAATGAGAAAGATATGGAGAGCTGCAGAGAGCGACCACGTGCCATGGAAGCTAGAGAAGAAAGATGAGACACAGTCCCATGCCAACGCTTTTATAGGAGTGCGTCACGCATCCGCTCATCAAGGCTACCGAGCTGTCAGGCATAGGCTTATGAGGATTTCTTCTGTGTAGGGTTGATTAAATTACGAGAAGGATAAATTGCAGGTAATTCATATTTCGTGGGCATGTACAAATTATGATAATGGTAAGCACGCATTCATTTGTAATAAGGTTAGAAGTAAACATTTTTGTACAGAAAAGGAATATAAGGTGAACATGTTCGATAGAAATTTCCAATTAAGTGCTTACGGCATACAAACCCAATCTATCAAATACACAATATTGAACTCTCGCCTACTAAAGCTAAATAGGTTGTTTAGTAATTTTGGTAAGGTTATAATGAGAACTCAACTTTCTGTAAGTGAACAAATCTCAATCAAGTGATATCGCTCAATGGTGAACAGTCAAGTTTTTGTAAAAGCAAAAGTTCATTAGTAAACTCTGATGTCTTGGTTGGGTGTGCAGTCAGTGTTCCTAGGTTTCCTGGTATACAAATTCCTTTTGAACAATACTAGTTCGTAAAGATAGAGCAGAAAGTGGTAATGCAAGATTTGACGGTTTTCCTCTCCTGAATTTTATCAGTTACCAGGGCTCCCACATGTCATAAATATCAAAAAACAAATTTGCAGAAATGCTGTAAAATAATTCACACTAAGAGGACGAACTTTTCACAAGTGGCCCATACAGAAGTCAAGATTTCTAAAAACGCCTCTGTTTATGGGGGACAAATGGCCTCCCTATCTCCCATCTTGTAATGTCAACAAGATTGTAAGCAGGGAAAAGAACAAACACATTGTCACAATCGGTAGAACTACTATTCCTCTTGGATGGTAAATACTTATTTGCTGTTCCGACCACCTTCATCAAAAACAAAAACAAATTAGTTCCATGGCTACATCAGTGTCAGTGCCATTTACCAGGGGGGGTTGATGAAATAACTAGGGGGAGGGAACACTAGAGGTGGTTCGGTAGAAGGAGGACCCTCATCAGGTGACAGTGTCGTATTCAAAAGAAGCTTCTGCACAGTCTTCCTTAGCAGATCTTCAGGTTCGGGGACTTCTGTGGTAAGAAAAAACACCTTGCTGTTGTAGCACATGTTGGAATGGTGGAGGGGAGTGGTGTATTGAATTCTGTGCATGTCTTGTAGATATAGTTACATTGGCGAGACTAAACGCAACTCCTGGCAGGGATCAAGGCACATCTAGGAGTGATGAGAAAGAGAAAAGCTACTAATGGAATTACCATGCATCTGAAAGTTAATACTGGGGACGTCATCGATTGGGAAGCTGCTTCAGTTCATCAATCCAACTCTTCCAGTGAGTCAACTCAGGGGCTTGAATCCCCTGGCCATAGGGCATTTTCAAACACAGAGGGCGGCCCCCCAGCCCTGCCTATGGGAAAATAGGACCTGGTTCCACCAGACTTCTCAAGACCTCAACCACCTGTGGGAAAAACAACTCAACTACCATACAGATCAGTGGTACACGAGTTGACATGGCTGATTAGACTGGCACTGACACTGATGTTACATTCGAACTGTAATTTGTTTTTGCGCTTCTGATGAAGGTGGTCGGAACAACAAATGTGTATTTAATGTCCTTTGCACATCTTCAACCACCGAAAATTCAAGAGAAATAGTAGTTCTTCCGCTTGTGACATTTTTTTCCCTGCTTACAATGTCATTCCGATGTCACAGTAATCAACGATTGCCAGTATTCAAGATTGTTTACAAGATTTTGAAGAATTGTTCCATTTAAAACAAGATGCACTAACACTGCATTAGTAATTCGACGTGTCGTATGGTAGAATAAAAAAAA
>JAHWFP010107938.1:0-23648 GCA_023313725.1 Lithobius niger
TTTTCTCACTTTAAAAAAATGTGTTTTAATTTAATCAAGTAAACAATCACCCACTTCCCTTGATTTCAATGAAATTGTCATATGTTAGGGAGAATTTTGTTTTAACTTGATAAGCTGCTAGTAACATTTTTGTCAGTTAGGCTACTCACATTTTTTTCAAGCTTTTATACGAGCAAATTCATCAATTATTTTGGTGAAGTCAATATCGTAAAGAACTTCACTTTCGGTGTTCATTAAGACTAAGAAGTTTAAATGCTCTTGTGTGAGCGACTCTGACTTCTGTTTTGATTCGTTTCAATCTAGAAATATATCTTTCCCCAGAACAATTGGTAATCATTAAACAAAGGTAAGTTTATATGCAACTTCTACGTAAGGAAATGCAGACTGAAGTTGTTAGAGCAAATCAGAGAGTACCGTTTTCCTCCATCAAGTATGGATGTTCAACGATGTCTAGAAATTTCGTCACTTGTATTGTAACATATATTGTACCGAGCTGTTACGTGTAATACAACATACGTTGCGAAGCCAAAACTTCACGGTGCACCTTGCCATTAGGTGAGAGACAAAGAAGTCTTTCTACAGCTGCCAATAGAGCTAAATGCCGAGCACGCTGGTGCTATGCATGGAGTGAGTCTACCTGCCGGTTGGATTTCGTGAGCACGGTACGTCACCGATTGCGTAATTCCTTGCAGGAGCCTATTGTTCCAGCACTTATAAAGCAGCACTGCAACATGGAATCCTCACTTGGTGTTTGGGGTGAATCTCCTCCCAGAAAGTCGAACTTTGAAGATACTAGGGCTGACACAACCTTGGATTAATAATTACACTTTCGTTACGGGATAACTCACTTGCTAGACTTACGCTCAAGCAACGTGAGAAAAACTACTTCTCAATTTTGCCACGAGAGCGCAAACTGCGGAAAGGACGGTTGAGCCACGTGACCAGCGCCTGCGTCTTGTAGGAGAGCATAGTTAAATAAAGCACAATTGAACCTGCGGCCCTGTCAGCGTTTCACCAATTACTTTCATTATCAACGCGGTAAGTGCAGCGTACAAACATAATCATTCTGGCGTTCACCCACTTCAAAACTATACATGGATACAATTTCTTGTTGGGAAATTTATGAAATGTAATACCGTGCATGTGTGGTTTGCCGTACTGTCGGGAATCAATCGAGCAGTCGCCATGAGCGCACGTCACCACCATCTTGGATTTGCCCGGAAGTAGCCGTTCTGAAGCTTAGTTCGTAGTCGCTTCTACAGATGGCGCAGCACGTTTTGATTGCGAGCGCTTTGGATGGAAAGTTGCATACATTTCGGAGCGAGTGAGTAGGGCTTGACACAACCAACACTTGTGGTCAGTGCGTAATACGCTGAATAGTGTCACTCGCTGAATAGTCCACTAGCTGTACAGTAAAGACTGACCGAGAACTGAACATTAAAACTCGAATCAAGCTGTGTGTCTTGTTGGGCGTTAGATATTTTGGGGGATCTGAACTAAATCTCGAGGTGGTTGCTAAACATTTGGGGTCTCGCCATGAATTGATCATTGGGAGGTTTTCAGTTTCATCGGCAACCGCAGTTTTTTTTCGTCAGAGCTAAAACTTAGAATTGAAATAAAAATACCCACTTTGTTAGCGCTACAAAGAAAGTAAACCACACAAAAACTTAGCAGCGGAGCATAAAATCCCAGTGGCCGAATAAATTGCAAGGGTCGACGAAGTGGAGAAGCGCACTTTGAAAGCTAGGAATTGAAAGTTACCATAATGCTGGTAAGCAACGGCCCATATCAGTATGACTTCTGCGAAACGTCTAAACTGTGGAACATTGAATCTAGAGGTGAAAGTAAATCAGTTCTAAGGTAAAAGTAAAACGAACTGAGAAACCAACTCAAGTTAAAGAGACGTTTGAACGAAATATAAAAGGTCAAAGGCCGGTGAGGTGAAATTGTGCGTCTAAAAATGGCTGACAAACAACACTGATAGGCCTCCATCCTACAACCTCGAGTAGTGCAAAACTCGTGCGTAGGAAATACAAGAAAATGGGTGTGGACTGAGGAAGCTAGAAATACCGAACTGGTCGAAGGAAGGAAGTCGACTCTTGGGGAGAGGATAGGGACATTCCGGAACCAAAATTTAATTTTCTAACTCGGAAAATGAACTAGCCCCTCCAAGACTGACTCATTCACATTTGGGAGATAGGCAACAAGAAGATGGTCATACAAAGTGAGGTGGAGCATTGGTTGAGATTTTTAGGACCTTCCTGGGACAGGGACACGTTCTAGTGAGTTTAATTTGTAGTTTGAAAACCCATATTATTCGGAGGACTTGAGACGTGACAGAAAGACACAAGTCATGATGAACTGTTTTCAAGCTATGCCCATGCGGTTTGTGGGTATTTTGCCCACCTGTGGCCAGATGCAACCGATTTCGAAAAAATTTGGTACGTAGTGGCTAACATGCACCCGGACTGGAGTGGTTCGACTCCATGCGAGGACTGGTGAGGGAAGGGTAACAGATGCTGCTACAACAGAGTAACTATCAACCACCCCAACGAATCCCTGTCTGTAGAACCTCGATTGGCGTACTCGACGATATGCTCCAGCTAACAGCGAGAGCAGAGCTCAGCAGGGAAGCCAACCCAGAAACGATGCAGTGCTTTGTGCTGGTCAAACTAGCACCGGGACAAGGCCTACGTTTTCTGGGAAGTGCAACCAGTGAGTATGGCTGCACTCGTCCCAACAGTGTAACGAGATGGGAAATACTCAAATCCGAGTATATAGTACTGGTCACACAAATACCGTACCAAAAATAGCAAAGTGCAAAGTGCAAAAAGCCAGCACTGCAAGAGACATGGAAGAACAACAACCCACAGGAGAAAGGAAAGGTTTTGAGGGAAATTGTTGGTTTTGTCAGGAACAGCGGCATTTAACCGGTGATACAAGAAGCCAAAAAAAAAAAAAAACGCAGAGGAAGGTCATTAACCTGGTTATACCAAGTTCCGACCAAAAAGGGGGTTGATAGGTGAGCAAAGGCAGGACTTTGGAAAGGCCCACTAAAACGTCTCTTTGCACCAAATGTCTGGCTGTTTAAATGCCTTGACAAAGAAACTAAGTTTGGCCCTGTACCTTTAATTAACGATAAAATGGCGGGAGAACCTTTCTTAGCTTTAAACAACATTGAGGCCGGTTTCTGAATAGTTTCCGGTGCCACAGCACCAGGACTAAAATAGGAAGCGGTACACTTTTTGAAATACCACACATCCAAACACAAAATGTGGCTGCTGTTGTCTACCCTTTGAAGCAGCCTTTTAACACGCACGTGCGAGCGTGAAGGCTTTCCTGCCAAGCTTTGATGAGCAGGGTTTGTTTCTCTAGCATCAACTGAGCTCAACTTCCTCTTACCCTATGAAAGATAAGAGCTTTACCTAGAGGAGGTTTGGGGTAAAGAAGTAAAAGAAAAGTTTCAAAACCTAGGCACTATCCGCAACCACGATAGCGGTTGTTACGTAAGCCTCATAATGAACTTCCATGTTAAACGTCAAGCGTTGAAACCCTGTGGTTTCCCCTAGAATTGACATCACGAAATTCGTTATTTAGGGTCGTGTTGTAACTTTTCAGCATTATAAATTTTAATGACAACAACCGAACACAGCATGGCCTCCACAGCATGTTCGACCTCCACAACATGGCCATTTCTTGTTGTTTGCTGTTGTTGATTGTGGGACTTTGCCCTCACCTGGAGATCGAACCAATGCACAGCCGTTTCAAGTTTTATAACTTAAAACGTAGTATGAACAAGGCCTAGGCCCAGCTACGCTTGTGCTCCCAAAGGTACACACTGTGCTGACAGGCACACCAAATAAGTCTAGGGTAGCAGATGCCAGTCTTGCTTCAAGAAGCGACATGCCTAACGTCTATCCCAGTCATCACTGCAGCAAATGAGCTAACACAATGTACATTTTTTGTAGAAAATTACAGCAATAAGTTTATTTATTGACTACAATTTAGTGACTTGTTAACCTTCTTTTACCTCACTGGGAACATACTATAGTGGTGACAGTCTCTACCTTTTGTTAATGATCTTTACATAAAAAAAATCTACCATTGTGCAAAGGTTGCAGGTCAACTACCTTTCATCTGTGGCTTCTGGTGATTTACGGAAACGTATGCCTGAAAGCCTGAATGAGTCTGAAACTACATCAGTAATGATGTGATGCTGTGGAATCACGAAATTCAGTAGGTGATTAGATTTCAATAAGTGGTGAAAATGCTCAACTGTTTGATGAGTTTAGGAAGGTGCTCAAAAGCTAAAAAAAAAAAAAAAGGCACGTTAGTAACATACCTGTGCAGTAGCATAGAATTTCTTGGATCAAGTTCCGCTGCTCGTAGGAGGCATTCTTCTGCAAACGGTTCTTCATTCTGATCTATCTCTGGAAACGCCTTGCCAATTCTCTTCAACAATGCTGGATAATCAGGACGCATATTAAAAACTTGCAAGTATAGTTTCTTCGCCTTGGCTAAAAGTTCTCGATCTTGAGTCCATCGAAATCTTGAGTCGCCTCTTCCTCTCCAGAAGTAGACATCAGCCAAGTGAAGAAGTGCAACGTGCTGTTTGTCATCTGTCATTTCACATGTCCGCTTTAAACTCTCTTCTTGCTCTGAATCCAACTGCAGTAGATTACTTGAATTGGGATTTACCCTGCGTTCCCATCTGAAGATTCGTCCTGCTACCAAACCACGACCCAAAGACCATTGGAAATTATCAGGATCCAGCTCTTCTGCTTGTCGAAACAAAACCAAACTTTCTGGGCAAATAGTCTCCACGTGTGACAAGGCAAACCCTTGCATTCCCAAGATGCTTGCCTTCGTTTTGTTGTCGTCATTCATCTTTTTCAAGGCTTCGATTTCTTTTAAAGTTGCAACTACGCCATCATTATTCTCCAAAGCGTGCTGCACGTGTGCCTTATTGCTTAATGCAACTAATTCATACCCTCGTCGCCGATCGCAATCTGCAAACATAAGTAATGGAAAATTACGACTTACAAAACCTTCACAACATTATAAATAACAATAGCCACATCACACAATTTACACGGCCTGGACAGGCTGCGGCGGGGGCCCAGAATGCAATGCTGCAACATGTAACAATGGTCAACAATAGGCAAGGTGCACAAGATCGGATTGTAGCTTACTCGGTCAGTAGGGCTGCGGCTCCGTTAAATATATTCAATCGTTGTCGAGAACAAAAATGAAATGGTCTTGGTTTTCAGTTTTAAACTGCATGGTGCAAAGTCTATAATTTTGAGGCCTTAAGGAACGATTTATTTACTTCTTCGATGCAGGCTTCCGGAAGCTAGTTGAATTGTTTCCGCGATTGTTTGCCATAATACTGCATTTGCTTGCAACAATGGAGAATCAGCTACCCATCAGATGATACATGCTAACTCTAAAGACACGCTAGTGTGTTGCCATCAAATAACAAACATGGGATAAATCATTGGCAGAACCTGAACAGAAATACGCATTTCTAATGTTTCGATTTTTCGTAAACAAAATTGGGTGTACAGTGGACATACCAACACATGACAGAGCAGACCGTAGCAATTACAATAAAATGGAAGCGAAAAAAGCCAACAAATTAACTGAACAAAAAACGGCTTTTTTTTTAGGAAAAAAGCATTAGAGCTCGTATCCCCATACTCACAGCTGTGAAAGTACACGAATAAAAACGGATTAAAGTTCACTCGAACGCAACGAACTATAATTTGAACTCCAATTCCAGGGAACAAGAATTGTGACATGCCAGTCTCCATACATACGTATTCATGTACATTGCTAATCAAACAAAGAAAACGGTTGGATACTTCACACAAATAAAATACGCACACAAAATACAACATACACACTCACATGAAACACAACGAAAATCTAAAATACGTACAAACAGACGTCTGACATAACCAATGAATAAAACCATTCCTTGTTCCCTGGAATTGGAGTTCAAATTATAGTTCGTTGCGTTCGAGTGAACTCTAATCCGTTTTTATTCGTGTACCTTCACAGCTGGGAATATGGGGATACGAGCTCTATTAGTTTTTTTTCTAAACGGCGAAGCCGTTTTTTGTTCACTTATAAAGTTCTATGTCGTGGTTTAAATAAGAAATGATGGTGGTTTTGTCGATGGATGGTTTCCAGTTTTTCTGTGTTGAACAAAAGAGTTGCGAGCATTTTCAATGTTTAGCGCCGGTGCACACGTGAGTTTTTTGAACGCTGCGGCGCCGCTGCGGTAACGCATCCAATCAATGCAAACGTCCGTTTTATTAACGCGCGTTGATGCTGCGGGGCCGCTTCGATGACGTAGGTGCGCGTTCGGTTCCCTAACCTCGTGTACAAAAAAAACTATAGTTTGAAACCAATGAGACGATGTTGCGTTTTTCGCCTACCTCATGAACAACAAATATATTTTAAAACCAATGCGACGAATTTTGGTACATTGATGTACTAATTTAAGACGGACCAGGGGAAAATGTTATACATCCCTTGCAGATTAATTAAAAAATTCGGATAAGTTCTTTAATTACTTCCCAATGAGTCTTCAATCATTTCTGCAGCAACATTTCATACTTCAGGATAGTTCTTTACTCCCCCAATAAACGATTCCATGTCTATTTCTTCGAAATTGGACGCCATTTTCGGTAACGCTTTTACGGTAAATGGCGGACGTATGCACCGCTCAAGTCATCCAAGGTACTCAGAGACGCAATTGCGTTTTATTAACGCTGCGGTACCGCTGCGTTGACGGGGGGAATTGCGGCGCAAAACGGCGGTGAGCGGCGGGCGGTAACGCAACGTCGACGCAGGTACGTGTGCAGTATCCAACAGATGGCATGTAAACCAAACCGCAATTGCGGTACCGCAGCGGCGACCGCACGTGTGCACCGGCGCTCAAGGTTCGATCTTTGCAGCCAGCAATGCATTGCTAAATAGTTTGTTTAGTGGTGTCAATGTAGGATTGTTAGCCGTTGGCACTCGGAATATTGTACACCACATCGTTAGTGACAAAAATGTTGTTTGAGGGTATGCGGTTTTCTAACGTGATGAATGGTGATAGATTTCTTGCCCAGTAAGTTAAATTTCAGGGATCTTTGTGTGATAGTGCAGTTAACACACTGAACAAAAGGTAAGATCTAATCCAACCAAAACTGGTATAAGAGAAGCCGCCAAGTTTCAAAAAAGGGTCGGCCTTTCAAAGGAGTGATATCATTCAACCAGGGAAAGGCCGCCAAGGTTAATCCTGTTAGCCAAGTTAATCGCACCGACTAATAGTTCGTAAGTTAAATGAAAATTAGAACAGTGCTACTGGCGGAAGCACTCTTCAAGTTTTCATTTAACGCCCAAAGTATTAGGTGCGATTAACTTGGATAACTGGATTAACCTCGGCGGCCTTTCCCTGGTTGAATTATATTACACTTTTGAAAGGCCGACCCTTTTTTGAAACTTGGCGGCTTCTCTTATACCGATTTTTGTTTTGGGTAGATATCACAACTTTCATAGGAATGTGAACGAACGAAGGATCAGACGGTTTAATCGTCCCCTTTACCTTTTCTGTCTGGAGGAATTTTATGCCTATAAATTTGCGCATTCATAATTTTCACATTTGCCATGGCCCAATAAGCCACGTCAGTGAAATTGACACGGTCAGAACTTGCTTAGGCTTGTAAATGTACAGAGAATTTCACGGTCTAATCATCCCCTTTACCTGTTTTCTCCGGAGGTATTTTATGTCTATTGATGTTGTCATTCATAATTTCGACATTTTGCCAATGCCTAATTTGCCGTTAGTTGAGTCAAAGTGGGACGGTTGTGGTTTATTGTTTGTGCTTGTTTCACAGGCTTAAGTTTGTTCAATCGCAATTTTGAGCGTATACTGGCTACCAAACGCTGATGTTGGTTCGTTTGTTTCGCTCATTCATAAGGTTAATTTGAATCACGGCATGAAGCTGGAATTGTTCACTCAAATAAATCAGGGTAGCGTATCCAGATTGGTGACAACTGATGTTTATCAATGGCGTATCTACATATATAATACGGAGCAGGCGGCCAAGTCACCGGCCACGCCATTCCGTCGTACAATCAAGTACCCCACCCTGTAGTGCCATCTGTTGACGGGATTCGCCTTCAAATTCGGGTTGGGACACTTTTCCAACGTCTTCAAACAGATGGCGCCACTTACCAAACCTGCCACGTCGCCGTCTATTGACTGCCTTGGACTACAAGTTTGGGTTATAACACTTTTTCTAAAGTCTTCGAAGAGATGGCATCACTTACCATATCTGCCGCACCGTTGTGGGGTTCGTTTTTTGGTATTGTTGTGGTACCAAAGCGGCAAATAAAGATTTAGTCGCGTGAACTGTGCCATTGTCGACGTTTGAGCTGAAAAACAAACAACAACCCGTGTTTGCTAAACCAGACAACTTTAAACCAAACGACGATTGGTTTTTACCTCGAAATTGGCAGCCTGATAAGATGGAAAGGCGCATTTATTTCCTAAATGTTCACTTCCAGAAAGGAGTTGAATTGTTTTTAAGTGGGCAGCAACAATCGTTGCTTGCAACAATGTCGCCTTGGACGGTACCGAGGTGAATTGTTTCAAAGGATTAACGGAAACATAGGGTTACTTGCTTACTGAATGCTGGATTTCTCAGGGCTTTTTTTTAGCCTTCAGTCAAACATACGCATGCGACTTTTCCGGGGCTGCACCAAAGGGTTAATGTCACGGGGTGGCGTTTCCGGGGGGTGCGAGAGAGGGTGCCAGGGCAAGTGTGTGTGACGGGCAATGCGCGCTACAGAAGTGAATTGTTTCAAAGGATTAACTTAAACATGGGATTACCTGCTTACTGAATGCTAGATTTCTCAGTGATAACGGTTTTTTTAGCTTTCAGTCAAACACACGCCAGCGACTTTTCCGGGGCTGCACCAAAGGGAGAATGTCACGGGGCGACGTTTTCGGGGAGGGGGAGGAGAGCAAGCCTGTATGGGGGGAGGGGGCAGGAGTGTGGGGATTGGGGGTTAAAGTAATTGTTGGGGAGAGGGGATATGTGGGAGCCATTCACATGTTCGGTCTTCGGTTCGATAAATTTAAAACCAAAGATCAAACACCTGGAGGGAGGCGGGGGGGGGGGGGGGGTGCGCAGCATGCACACGGGCATAACTAGTTGCATAAATAATGTGGTTCACGAATAACAATCGGCGCAAGTCATAATGTTGATTGTTGCCAACTGGAACAGGTGACGTCATCATACTGCTTTTGGAAGAAGAAACAGTTTCGTCTTTGTCGGCCACCATCGTCTGCTGGGTTTTAAATCTCTATCAAATAATTGTAAGTATATTCGTTTGGCTTAGAAATGTAGCATTGCCAATTTTAAATGTTTCAGCCAACTGTTTCGATAATTATTACAACGAGTCACGTAAGAGCCACTTGAGGGCCACGTGCTGCTAGCTGCAACCACCATTTTAGAAAAAGGCAATTCCACATATGACGCTTTACCTGTCTGCCGAAATTTAGATCTAGCAACTTTCCCAAATGAGCTGTAGACGTGCTTTCTACCCTATGAGAATTAACATGAGGACAGTAATTCTACATAAAATCAAATGTCGGTTTTACTAATGCTTCCAAATAAATTAATAACAAGCGTACCCTTTTATCGTCGTGGGGCAGATAATTCAGTAGGATTTCGTGTACCGTCCTCTTCAAGTTATCAATTAGCATCCAAAGTATTATTCGATGCGATTAGTTTGGCTAATAGGATTAACCTTGGCGGCCTTTCCCTGGTTGAATGATATCACTACTTTGACAGGCCGATCGTTTTTTTAAACTTGGAGGCTTCTCTTATACCAGTTTGGGTTTTGGGTCGATATCACAACTTTCAGAGGACTGTGAATGAAGAAAAGGTCAGACGATTAATCGTCATCTGTACCTTTTTTGTCTGGAGAAATTTTATGTCTATAAATTTTCTCATTCATAATTTTCACCTTTGCCATTGCCCAATTGGCCGTTACGGCAGCGAAATTGACACGGTTTGACGCTGATTTTCGTTCGCTTCGTTCACTCAATCAGCGCATCCCTCCTCACTTGGCCCTTCCTCGGTTAACGTTAATCATTCAATCACTTACTACCATGGTTTTCACGAACACATAATGGTCCCTTTTATCGTCGTGGAGCAGATAATTTAGTTTGGATTCGTGTACCGTAACAAAAAACCGACCAAACCTTTGCAATAAAAGATACTCCCGTCTCTTGGTAAACCATTTCCATTTATGTTTTTATTGAGGCCCTAGCCTGATGCCATGCGCCCCATAACTAATCCCATTGCTTAGAGCTACAACACCAAATCAACTCAACTAACACAACCAACGCAAACAACACAATCAACACAATTGACTCATGATCGATAGCGCAGTTCATAAGTCCACTATTCCATTCTGTGATTTTATTCAGGACTTAGCCTATTGCCATGCGCCACAAACACGAAATTTATACACCATTACAAACTATACTACATACCATATACCACAAATCACTACCCAACCACTGCAAACAACACAACTGCAGTACTCACAACACTGGACGTAAACACCTTCCCGTTAAGGGTAAGATCAGTCCACCACCTATTTGCAACAACAATGAATTCTGACAATTAGGTACTGAAACGATAAGCGTGTAACACTTAAGCTTGCTATAGTGTACTGTTAGATGACAATACAAACAATGGTTACAACAATAATTTTGCACTTACGAGCCACTTCAGGGTCACGTGCTTCTAGCTGCAACCCCCCTTTTAGAAAAAGGCACTTCCCCATATGATGCTTTACCGGTCTGCCGAAATTTAGATCTGGCTACTTTCTCTAATCAGCTGTAAACGTGTCGTTATACCCTATGAAAATTAACATGGGAGCCTGCGGACTAGTTATTAGTTACTAGTCACTAGTTACTAGTTACTAGTTACTAGTAACCAGTAACACAAATTCAACGTTATTGAGGACGCTTTTTCTCCAAGAAGGACACTTTCCCACATTTTCGTGTTGACGTTTTCTTCGTTACTGTACCCAAGACACCTGATTCAAACGATTTGCAAAGATATCTACCACATGGGGAATTTACACCAGTATGCTGAAAACAGGTATAAGTTGGTTTCAGTTAAAAGACACAGTCTGCCAGTGCGGCCGCCTTTTTGTCATCAACAATCATTTTTTTTAACAATCGGATGTCTTTAATAGGATGATCTACTGTTACTTGGCGGCGACACACTAGCGTGTGTCTAGATCTGGATAACGCTATGTGGGATTCTTAGGTCGTTTAACCCAATCAATATTAACAATTCGTTCAACAAAAGGTTTGGGCAGCCATTGAACACATATTAATTTATGGTGGTGAAATTGGATTCTTTGGACAAGCCACGTACTACATCAGCAGTATGGCGAACAACTGAGAAATTCATTTATCTTGTTGTTCAGTTTTGTTTTTGGGTCTTGGTAAGAATTGTAAGGAACAGTCCCGTTGGTTTGCGTTATAAAAATGGTTGAATTTAATGATGCCACTGTTTTTGATGATGTGGGTGAGGTCGAGGAAATATAAGTTCCCATCGTTGGTTTTGGGTTTGCATAGTGAATTTAAGTTAAGGACTGTAGCTGTTCAGTTTCTGCAAGATAGTTGGTCAATCAACAGGATTGCCCAATATTACAATGTCGTTGACATGTCGCGTGTAGTGTTTGAGCCGGCCTCAGAAATTGTGGTTAATTTGGGTATCAAGTTTTTCGAGAAGGTTGCCACAAAAAAAGAGTAGTCAGTACAAGGGTATGCCTTATCAACGTCATAGGAAGTCCATTGATCATTAGGGTTAGCTGTTCTTGCATCAATTGTATGTCGTTTTTTGCAGACAAAATAATTTGCACTGTGTTGTTTTAGTACAGGCAGGAGAAAAGCATTAAGACGTGCACATTTTTTGGCAGATGTTATCGTCCACATTGCAGGGTTCATACCGACCTGGAAAGTCAGGGAAAATCAGGGATAGTCAGGAATATGAAATACGGTCAGGGAAAGTCAGGAAAAAAATGGAAAATTTGGGAAAATTCAGTGATAGTCAGGGATATTCAGTTATTTTTTTTAGAATGAACCGTGCTGACCAAAATTTCCAGCCTTTCCTTTCATTGAAAATGTGAGGCATTTTCAAATGTTTGGAAATCGTTTGGTTATAAAATATCATCCACAGGTAGCCTGAGTAGTCATACGAAACACTTTGGGTCGAGGGGGTGAGTCAGATTATTTTGGACCTTAGGTATGGGGTCAAGATTTGTGACAGTTCGTAAAGTCATGAAAAATACTAGGCCACGTTTTCATTATCCATGTACAAATCCCCCCCCCCCCCAACCAACCCCCTAAAGTTGTCACAAAGTTAAAAAAAAAACTTGTGTTTTTGGCTTGGGAGCACTGCAGATGACTGCGTAAGTAAAACATTTTTAAAAACAAGTGTTTTGGTCAGGGATATTTGAAGGAGTAAGTCAGGGATAGTTAGGGATATTCATTTTCTGATATTAGTATGAACCTTGCATTGGTAAATTGGGCTTATGGGTTGTGGTCTGTCCAAATACCACAGGAGAAACGGGTTCGTCAGCGATGAGTTTATTGCTGGTAGCTGGTGTGAGTGGCTTTTGACAGGTACACGGAGGTGTCACGTGGTAGCAATTTTCGCTGTCTATCTGGTCGTTTGGTCAGACTTGAACACAAAAACGCTCACAACTCTTTAGATTGATACAGAAAAACCAATAACCATATACCAACATTCGATAAAACCACCATCCTTCATAGAGAACTCCACAGAACAGGTTAGGGCCAATGTCAGTAAATCTGGGAGGAAAGTGTAATTTGCACCCCCTTTCCACAAAAAATTTAAAAGAGAATTTGACGCCCCAGTTATAGTTAGTAATTTGTTCCTTCTTCCCCCCCCCCCCCTTCTCTGCACCTGCACTAGGACCAGATTAAACCATGAAGCATTTGGCATTTTCAAGCACAAAGATAAGCTAATTGAATCACATTCTGCCAATCCAACAAGTTATGAGTCCATGGGCTAAATAAATGCCTACCATAAACAGTAGGAGTTACTGTACCATCAAATCCAAATTCTTTTATACAGATACATCGTGCTGTCTCCAAACCAGATGGCTGACATCTACCTAACTTGAACTGTGCCTCCTTGCAAATTTGACCCAGGATAAATGTTTTCATCAGACGAACATTCTGCAGAAAATTTTCCTAGTTTCAGCTCAAAAATGAGACAATCAGGTGACCAGTGGTACATTGCCCAAGTATTCACACAAGCTACCTATATCAGATAGTGTTACAGGCAACAGTGCATACTAGCCTAGTATAAGTTTTTTTTACTATGTGAACACTCGTTGACTGTTACATAGTTTGAACTATTTCTTCTCTCGAAAACGTTCGCACAATTAACGAATACCAAGTGTTTTCTTCATGTTTCTTTTTGTTTTAAACTGTTGCATACTAGTGCGTTTGGCTTCACCAAATTGATATTTTATTGAGCGCTCACTACCACCTTAACTAATCAATACACTATTGTATTCAATAATCCCGCGAGGTTGTTCTGAGGGTTTCTTTGAAATGAGTGTCAAGCATGTTTGTTAGATCTGCATGCTGTTTTTGCCGTTCTTAATGCTTGGTAGCTTACATACTGTATCTGAGAACCAAAAATTGTTGGGCAATTACACAATTCCGCACTGTTCACCCTTGGTGTGATCCGAGAACTTCCCTGGTACTTTACCTCCTAACACAACAAAACATCTGCCAAAACACCACGTAACTAGTAGCTAAATATATTAACATCTGACAACTGTACAAGACCCACACCAAAGAGCATTATAAGCAATCTTCCCTACATACAACAAATAACAATGCAACAGGGCATCTGTGCAACTCCATACATTAATGGCAATGACAACAACCAAATGAGCTGAAAAACGTGGACGTCGATCTATTTGTTGTACTGCTGGTCCGGTGTGCATGTCTTTGTCGTCGAAAGTTAAAATTGAAATGTGTTTGGTTTACAAGTAGCTGTTTCGTGTGATCAGTTTGTTATTAAAACCAAAGACACCTGGACCATACCAGAGGTGATCAGCACAGAGAACGAACTGATATCCAATTTCATGATAATGACTGGTACCTTTTCTTTTTATTTGTTGTAAGCACTTACCAGGTTCTGTGGAATATTTGCGGCACAAATCAATTGCTTTTACAGATTCTTCTAAAGCACGATCCAAATCAGGTTTATCCAAATGAGCACATAGATAAGACATGAACGGCCGAGCGAGAACTTCGACATCATTGCCATCTTTCTTGATATCAGTGGTCATGTACTCTAATAATTTAGAGGCATTCTGGACTTTCAGGTGCTCTTCAGTAATCCAAGTGAAGTGACATTCCAGATCGTCTAACCTTTCCATGACGCTGCACGTTGTAGTTGGCTAAGATTTGCTTTGCTTCAGTAAACAAGTGAAAACTCCTAATATAAGGAAGAATTGTACAGTGAAAGTTAACTCAATCAAGCATACAACTACACAGGAGAAAAAATTGAACCAAACCAAAAAACACCCTTTCTTTTGCATGTATTCCCTTTTATGTACGGGACTGCAGAGGATGCGACGGTTCTGCTAAACGTTTACTCGATGCCAGTAGTACCCAGAGAGGGGGGGGGGGGCGTTTGCTGATGCCGATCCCAATAACTGCACACAATTTTGGGATTGGATTGGAAAAGAAAGTTTTGATGCAATTATGAAGTTGGGCCCCAGATTCAAAACGTCTTCCACTTTTGGTGGCAGCGGTCCATCGGTTTGGTTTTCGACCCAGTTTGGGCCTTCCGGTTTCCTTGCATCATGCAATCTTGGCTTGGAAATTTTTGCAGAAACAGACAGTTGACGTTCCAGCAATCTCAATTCTCTTCCTAACTTTTACGAGAGTAAAAATTACAAAAGAGATAAAGTGATTGCTGTAAGACATCAGAAGAAAATCACACTATCTGTTCCTAAAAAAAATTTCCAAACGAATCAAAGCCAAGATTACTCGAAGCAAGGAGATCACGAGGCCCAAACTAGATCGAAAACCAAAACTAACGGACAGCTGCTGCCAGAAGAGGAAGACATTTTGAAACTCGGGCCAAAATTGACAACTGCACTAAAACTTTGTTCTCAAATTTTAAATTACCAGCAGCGATTGAAATCACAATCTACGTTCTTCCAAATGCAGTAGACCTCCAAAATGACGTTAAGCTTACCCTGAAACCAGGCCCAAAAAAACAGAAGGTTGAGAACAATCTAACTCCGGAGCAAAAGAAAGGATTAAAAATGTCGCAAAACCCCCAAATTAGAGGATCGTCCAGGGGAACAAAACGCGTGCTATTTGTTTCCCTGAAAGAACTGAGCAACTAGGAAAATTTAGGGGAAAAAAACGCATGATCCCACCACTTTCTCAGCCTCACAGGAAAAAGAAATAACCAACCGTTTTATAGAAAAGAAGATTTTCCGGAAGTTTTTTTTGGCCCAATGGGACGAAGTTAAGTAAACTGAAAAGGCGATTTACTTTACTAAGAACATCACACCGGAGGCGCCGAGTAGGGGGGGGGGGAAGCATTCAGACTCCAAACACTTGGGGGAGTGTGAGACGGTTTACAAGAGGGTGCAGGTGGGTTCGAGGGTTGAGGGGGGGGGGGAAGGACGGCATGATGCAGCGGTATGGGGAGGGGTGTTAAATAAATTGAAAGCGCGAGTTAATTTCCTAAGCTCACGAAATAATGGAAGAGGCTGGGTCCGAGAAAATCAATCACCGTGCAGCACGCACGGGTCCAGCTTTTACTACAAATAAAGGACGAAGCCGCTAAAAGAGAGCTGCGGACAAACCAACTTCCAACAGAAGGACTTGCACCGAATGAGCGAGCGAAATTTAGTGCGTTTGCAAGGACTACAGAAAACCAACTTAATATGTTAAAGTATCAAGAATTAGTGAGAAAAAACAAACTGATCCGAAGTCAAAACAGCAAAGTAAAAAAAAATAAACTTTCCTGTACGGTTTCAATGCCAGAATATTGCTGTACTGTTTAGCGACATGAAACCTTACTGCTGTATGCAACCATTAGACACGTAAACAAAATTAAAACCATAGCCCAACTTTCAAAATTATTTTAAGAATGATTATTCTACATTATAGGCTGTGTACTCGCCTACTTTCGGGGCTAAATCTTTCAGCATCCTCAAGTCAAGTCGTCTCCTTTCCGTTCATCCTCTACCATACAAGATTTTAAGATTCAAAATTTCAGGCCTAGAATTTCATTTTTATTTTCAACATTTCCAGGTTTTCAAGGATGCGCACGAACCCTGAATTACCTAATATGTAGGTCTGCACTGAATGCACTAAGACGATTCGTTTTTACGATTTTTTAGTGATGTCGTTTAGCCAAGTAGATGCACCAATCTGACCAATCAGGTTCTAAACTAAAAACATGTGAATAAACAGTAAGGTTTCACGTGGACTAAACAGTACATTGCGGTATATGAAACATTACAGGAAAGTTTACATGATCAGCTAAACCTTACCTTAAACATCAAAACGTTCGTTTTTTATTCCTAATTTTAAGTATAATCAAATATTTTAGTGACGTCAGTTTGAAATTAAATGTCGCGCTCTGAACCTGAAAACACGCAATATGAGAAGTGAAGCCAACTCACTGCTGCAAGGGCGCCCGCAGAACGGCAAAAAAGGGATTAGCTCAGAAACACAGAAAGGGAAAAATTATCAATAAAAAGAGCAAAAAGGCCAATCAACGACACGAAATCACGTGACACATGTACTAGGAGAGACGTCTCCACTCCATACGTTCCCATTTTACGCTCGTAGCATATTCCCCCAACTTTTGTTTAATGTAAAAAGGGCAACAAGCCTCTTGAGGGGCGGGATGTTTGAGCCTCAGTAGGCCCAATGTAGGGGCGTCCTTGCATTACTGTTCAAAGGGTTTCAAAGGGTTTAACGAGCGTTAACCACTCCTGCATTGCTGTTACCCACCTGTCAACAGGATGGAAAGCCAATGGACTCGAGATGGGTTTAATAAATACGGATACAACCCTATTTACGTTGCCCTTTGGACTTATATGTCAAGACTGCCAGAGTGGGGATAAAAAAAAGGAACAGGCAGCATTTAACACGCACCCATATACATGTAAAGGTACACTTTTCCAAGTCTTGGTCTATACATATCAAGTTGGACGTACGATTGTAGAACGGAACTATGAGTTGTCAGTTTAATAATAGTTATTAGTGACAAACTGGCGATTATCGATTTTTAACCCACGGCTGTGAGGATTTTTCCGGCGAGACTATGCAAGTGTCAAGGGGCGTAGCCCTGATACACTTGCATAGGCAAGCCAGAAAAATCCTCGCAGCCGTGGATTAAAAATCGATAACCGCCAGTTTGTCACCAATAAATCATTTATATCACGGTTAGGACGTCGAGCTAACTCGTAATTAACTAAAACGTGTTTGTGTTTTGTGAAAATTGCTTCAATAAAACTGTGATCAATCAGTATCTCGAAATGAATGAAGGTCATCCCATTTTAGTTTGTGAAGGGGGAAGTGTGTGATAGACAGACGAGTCCTTTGGTTCGTTTGTGGATGGGGCGGGAAGGGGAGTTAAAGAAGCGTCGTTCACGTTGGAAGGTTGCTCCTCGTGTCTTCCAATCCGCCCGGGTGAATAAACGTCGATATGTGATGCAGCAGGGATAAAATTACATTCAGGAAAGGTAAGCAATACATTTTGTGCGTTTGTAGTTTGAGAATTGTTTCAAAATTACGGTAATAGACTAATAGGTGCATCGGTATGAATGAACGTCATTCCATTTTAGTTTGTGGAGTGGGAGGGGTAAGTTAGACGGGAGTCAATAAACTTAGGTATGGGCCAGACATGTGAGAGTTAGCAGGTATAAGATTTCATTCGGGACATCCTGGGAAGTTAAGTAATTCCTTTTGTACGTTTTTGTTTTGTTGCGTTTTTGGACGCTGTATTTGGTCGTTGGATGTGTGTGTTCCCGGTCGCGTGATCCGGAAGTGTCAAAAGTGTGGGTTATCGGCAAAAGTGTGGGGTAACTTGATAACCCACACTTTTTGCGATGGCGCACACTTCCGCTCATGGTTAACGGGATTTAACCTACGGAAATTTAGCATGGCGTTGAGTTAGCGTGACGTCACAGCCGTGGTATAAAGTATGTTACCAGAACTGCATGGGCAGTTTTACGAAATTAGGGGTGCCGATCATTTTACCGACAATAATTTTGCCTACACTTACTTTACCGACAAGGCCATTTTACCGACAATGATTTTACCGACAAGGCTGTTTAACCGACAGTCATTTTACCTACTGTCATTTTGCCTAACATTAAAGTTGAAATTAAATAAACGCACCACCTGAATACCTTATACTTATTCCTTACTCTTTCTTGTGTTTGTTTTAAAATACTATTGACATTGAAAGCCTACTCAGCTATTTTAGCTATGTTAATATTGTAGCAATATAAACTGATTTAGTGCTAAAAAAAAAACGCTTAAGCGTATAAAATACGGATGTAAGCCTTGTGTGCGCGGCGTATCTTGAGCCCTGGAAGTATTTTACGAGCGGCTACGTCTTCCTGTAGCTTCTTTAATAGGTATTATTAGTGCGACGCTGATGGCTTAAACGTCTTTTTCTTGTATCTATTCCTTTAGTGCATTAAATTTTTTTTTAAGGCTTACATCCGTATTTTAAACGCTTAAGTATTTTTTATTACTGATATCTATTATTTTTGTCTGGTCTCAACAACAACAAGAATATTGTTATCACCTTAAAATAAAATGCTGAGGATTACATATCAGCTGAACTGTAAATGATAAGGCAGCTGAATTTTAGTGCTTGTCTGGGAACGGTGCTGCGGTTGAAAAACTGAGTTAGACTAGCATCATTAATTGCAAATTTAATATTTGGGAAAATAATTGTCGGCAAAATGACCTTGTCGGCAAAATGAGTTTCGGGAAAATGAACCAAGCCCAAAATTAATGATGATTAGAAACCAACCAGTAAATTTTAAAAAAAAATATGGTCCTGGTATAACTGATCAAATTTTCCATTTACCTTTGAGCTGTAAGACGGTGGCGTGGAACTAGGCGAATGTTTTGGCCTGTTGATATCGCTCATTTGAAGGTCCGATCCATTCTTAGCGGCTTGTTTGCCACTATTCTTCTGCAAAGCTGAGAAGACTATAGCAACGACTTTGTCCGTCCGTCCGTCGCCTTTTCACCTCCAGAACAGTACCAGATAGACACAAACGGTTTCCACAATTAGATTCAGCGTCCAAACTCAGTTAAAATGATATACCTCCCAGCGCTATTTTTCTGGATCCACCACATCAATACGGCCCCAAAGGTCTATTTACTTACCGTTAGTCTTTCCCTTGCTAAAAAACCGTTTTAAAATGTGGCGTCTAGAAGATTTTCTGTTGAATATTGTTAACTATATTTAAGAACGAGCCGTAACTATATGATGCATTGCGCAGGTACAATAATCATGACGTTTCATCTCTGTGTGTACATCTACTAATTTTCTAATAATTACCATGAGATCTAAAATCTAATGACTAATGTGGTAAAAGTTGCAATTAATTATTCCAATAGATCGCCGAAGCAAAATCATAAGACACTAGCCTAGAAAATTATAAATTGTGATTTTAAAATACGAGGATCATTCCGGTTTGTGACGACACAATCGTTGACTTGATTCTGTCTCGTGTACTATTCCCAAAGCCAACCGAGACAGCAGCTATGCGAGGAACGCAGCTACCACCCCAGCCGACTTTGGCGCTTTAATTGCTCGGATGACGATCTGCGCGTAGCTGTAATTTGGCACGCGAAATGTTATAAGGCAGGCCGGGTGTCCCTTTAAAACTAATAAAAATAAAAAACTTCCGGTATGAAGCAGAAGCAACCCGAAAGTAGAGGAAGTGTACAGAAGACCGGTTGCGACTAGGTAGTCGCTGCCACCACTTGCTGGTGACTCATGATATGATCATTAATATTATACAGCTAGCCAGACGCTTTCGGTAAAGATTTGTACATGACATACGAAATAAATAAATAAAGATAGCTAATTTTTAAGGACGTTATTTGTAAAATTTGCATACTTACAGGATTATGTATACTATCGTTCAACTCGCCCTTTTCCTCTCCACGGCACCGGCAATGATGCTCTGAATCTTCGACGAGAAATGACGCGTTCTGAATGAAACAGCGTCGTATCCTAAAGTTTCGCTTTCTGTTTTGGAACAGCAGCGCTTGCGAGGGGCGTCCCCTCGCAATGGCAATTCGTCAATATTTTTTCACAGCCAAATACGGGGCTTTTCCCTTCTACAGCTTTCACGAATTAACGTGACGCCTGGAGGGAGGAGGTAGGGTTGAGAAAATGTGTTACCATCTGTTACGATTGGGAAGAGGGGAGTTTACCCACGGAATGACGAAGTGCTGTGTACTACATTTTTATTTTCGCTAATTTTTTTTTTTTTTTGCTATATTTTTCTCTGAATCCTCTAATGAAGAGCAAAAAATAAAAATAAAAAAGGCCAGAATGGTATACACCAGTTTTTTTTTCTTTAATTCCCAACAAGCCAACATCGTAACATCCGGGGACTGCAGAAAAATCGATCTCCGGAGCATGGCAAATAGACGACGGAACATGGCAAAATCCAGTGTGTGATCAGACGGAAATTACTATGCATAATAAACCATCTCTTTTTATTTTGGCGGTAACTGTCTAATAGTACCAGGGGATAATAGTACACGTCAATAGGACGTGGGATTGTTCATATAACCCTCGCTCCGTGTTTCATCCGGGAGAGAAGCTGTGGGTTTCGTTTCCCAGATCCAAGCCAGTTGATTCAACATTGCCAAAATTTTATTTGATGCAAAGCAACGCTAGAAGGTGTCAACTTTCCGGCATGCACGTGAAATGGCGTGAACGCACGATTTCTACCCTAGACGCGCTGAAGGTGGGAAGGTGTCCCCCCCCCCCTCCCCCCCGCGAACAAGGAGAGGGGGCGTAAAGATCTATGAAAAAAATTTATTTATTCGCTGTTTTCCTTAAAGATTTTTTTTATGGTGGCATACATTACATAAAGCAAGAAGAGTGCCTTAAAAATAAAGTAGGCGTGCGTTTTCTAGCATGGGGCGTAAAATTTCTCCCCCACAATTCCGAAAAAATTAATTACACATACGAATGCCAGCTCTTTTAAACCGTTCAGAACCGAAATATGGAGGGATTGGATATGAAAGCCAATGAAAACACTTTTTCGGGGGGGGGGGGTCAACGTCTGCGTAGTCCTGGGCAGCAGAATATAAATCCACCTTTGCCAATGAGCCAGAGACGCCAATTCATCTTGTTAGTTGCTCCCTGTTGACCACATACCAACAATTCAGCCTTTAATTGAAGTAATCTGTAAGCATGCAATTTACCCTTTAATAAAAAGGTATGCGGCGTTTTGTGGCCATAATGATTTATAACCGGGCTGTATGTCACTTCGAAGGACGTTAACTGTCAGCAATAATGCGTAGTATTGGTCTGTACTCTGCACAATCTTTATAATAATATCGGAGACCGGCTAAAAGGAAAGCCTAACGGAAGGCCTAAAGGGAAACCACTTCTCCCCTCCTCGCGCCCACATTGAAAATGTACTCTCCCACTCTACCTACAGCCAAAAAGGAGCCAGGCATGAGTGGTCGATCAATCTGACAAGTCGTCGGGAAAATGTTCCGGGAAATGAGCCCCAGGAAATGTGACCGGCCCCGGGCTTCCTCTAGTTACATATAAAGTTGGATGCATGATTGTAGAACGATATTAGAGTTGACATTTTCAGCCTGTTACTAGAACGGCGTGGGTGGTCCTACGAATTTATTGATGTTTACAAACCAACCAGTAAAGAGGAAAAAAAAATTGCCCTGGTCTAACTACTTGTATAACTCCTATAAACAAAAAAAAGTGATATCATATCCAAAACTGGTAAGACACCGCAGAATCTGAATGATTAAGGCAATCAAAGGAGTGATATCAAGAGACCAACACGTTCCATCCCATCCTCATCGACTAATACAATTTCAGAAGTTGAATGAAAAATTTGAACATTGCTACTATTGCCAATTTTTCATTTAATATTTGAGCCGTTAGCCGGTATCGTGGAACTTGGCGAATGTTTTGGCCTGTTGATATCGCTCCTTTGAAGGTCCGAACCGTTCTCTACTTGACGGCTTGTTTACCACTTTGGGTTTTGGATATGATCATTAATTTTATACAGTGGCCAAATTTTTATCGGCAAAGCTCGTTGTATATTACCTACGAAATAAATAAATAAAAGTATCTAATATTTAAAGGATGGTCTTTGTATACTTACAGAATTTTATGGTGTCTTCCTAGCCACGGCAATAACACTAAATGGCAGGCGCATGTAGCCGATTAACTCTCTGAATCATCGACGAGAAATAACTCGGTCTGTATGAGAAAGCGTCGTATCCTAAGGTTTCACTTTCAGTTTTGCAGCAACAGCTGTTCCGGGGGGCGTCCCCAGTACTGGCCCGTCAATTCGTCAATATTTTTTCACTGCCAAGTACGGGACTTCCCCTTCTCCAGTTTAACGCGGATTATTTGAAGATGCACTTTCACCAACAGAAAATCGTACGAATCTACGTGGCGCCATCTAGTGGCACTGATATTGTTAACCTTTGCAGGTAGCTCCCAGGTGCACGTACCAAATTTTCACTGAAAAATTAAGGAGGCACGTGGCTTATTTGTTTAGTTAAAAGAAATGGCGTTCTGCCATCCTCCGCTTGAAGTAAGCAAGTGCTAGATAGTACTAGATAGCACTAGTTGTTGCCAGATTCTGCAGACTTTCATCTGGTGGCAGTACCACTTTAATAGATCTATCACAAATTACTTAGCGCCTAAAGGGGAGCGGGAGAGACGGTTGAGAAAATGTGTTGCCATCTGTTACGAATGGGGAGAGAGGTGCATGACGAACTGCTATGTAATACATTAATTTTTGCTAAATTCTTTTTCTGCTATATTTTTTCTCTGAATGCTCCTGAATTACGGAGAAAAAATCAAGTACCAGGCTAGTGGTCCGCCCGCCAAGTTCAATAATTGTCATACTTCATTGTACCTTTATTGTAAGAAAGTCATTGTTTAATTCTTGCATTGTTGTTAAATGGCCACTAGCTTTGGTCCTTAGGGCCTTAGGGCCTTATGGCTTCGGGCAGATGACCAGGAGTGCTTAACGCTCGTTAAACCCTTTAAACCTTTAACTAGCTTTGGTACTTTAACAAAAAACAGAGCTGAGCGTATTTTCACGATGGCGAGGATTGTAAAGTTGCCATCTCTTGCTTGCTGACTTGACCGTAATTACCTAATGACTGTAATTAGGGCTAATTACGTCGTTCTATTCGAACGCTGCAAAGATACATTTGCCAAGTGTGGTATTCGGGCCTTTAGCTACAATTTCCACGTGCGAGACACGTGCGTGCCTTG
>JAHWFP010107938.1:46083-56352 GCA_023313725.1 Lithobius niger
GAGGGAGAATATTCCTGATCTTAAAAAAAAGGGTTAGGGAGGAAAAACAAAGTCAATACACCAAACGAGTGTGTACCTGTTTTGTGCGATCAGGCAGTGCAGTGTGGTTACAATTTAAGTTTTAATTAACCTATTCTGCCTGACATTCTCTCAGACCCGGCTATACTTGGGAGTTTGAATAGCATCTGGGTTTACCCCTCTCTTTACTGGTCTGCTTCTAAAAATCAAATAAGGTTTAAAATAGCCTGTTCATCTAGACAGGATAGAAGAAGCGCCGTGGATTGAACGGGCTTGTGAACGCCCCTGGACGCAATGGAAAACCCTTGCAGAATAAATGAATTGTATAGTGCAGTGGGCTCCCAAGGTGACAAGACCCGAAATAACAATTACCAGAAACAGTATAACATAATCGACATAAAGGAAATAAGGCCAGATCAGAGCAAAGAATTTAATCACACTAAAGGTTAATTGAACATATAAAGAAGCACCCGTCTTAACGCTTTAACTGGCACACTGACTTCCTGTGACTTTTTTTGAGTTCTGTTGGTCGTGGGATTCGATCCGACATTCAGATGGTTTGAGACAACGATGCTAGCTACTGGGGCTATGCTTGCCCGCTGTGCTCGGGGTCCCTGGGGACCCCACACATAGCTCAGGCGCGTGTTTGGACTCAGTTTTTCAATTGCCGAGTCAGCCGTAACCATAAGGCAACAAGGCGGTAAGAGGTTAGCATCAGAGACTTGCAGTAAAGACCAGTCTGCAGCCATCCTCTGCATCTTAGCACTCGTTAAGCTGTTCACTCTTCTGCCCCTTTTCGGGTCATGACAGCACCTCCTTCCCAGGAAGCAGCAAGTGTAGCTTCTATCTGAGTCGCCCATGCAGGAAATGTGCTAACACAATGAGCATTTGTTGTAGCAAATTACACCGGAGCTTATAAATTCAAACTTGTCCGTGGGATGTGGGAGTGTCCATACTGCAACTGTTCATACTTGTCCGCAGGCCGTGTCAGTATGGCTTAACGGTAGGGCTTCGGCCTCTGGTCTCAAAGGTCGAGGGCCTAACTCCCACTCAGGCATTCTGACATTTAGTTCAAAAGACAGCGGTAATACATTTGCAGCTGTATTTTACCTCCAATAGAGTCACTTTCGGCTTTCCATCCTGTTCAATCATGCTGTAACTATCGCTTCCTATTCCATCCCTTGTCACAAGGTCGTCTGGGAGAGAACATCGCCAGCATCGTTATGTTACCAAAGCAACACTAAAAGGCGTACATTTTCAGCATGCTCATGAACGAACGTTCAGCTAGTAAGTGAGACGACTTTTCTACCCAGTCCAATGCCTTCCTTGAAAGAAGCCATTCCCTTCCTCACTTCAAATTTGTTCAGGACTGTTACATGAGAAGCTGCCACGTGCCCAGACATATCGAATTACGACTAATATTTTTCGGACCTACTTAGTAGATAAAAACCTAATCAGTGTACTTGGAACGTAATCCCAGAATATAGTTATGGCCAGTAGCTCCATAACTGGCCACACAGGGTCGCAACTTAGAACGAGAGATGAAACACGCGGTAATATTATCATAGACATTTCCTTTGGCCCTTACATGCTCTCCTTCATGCCACTCCTGATAACACCAATAAATACAATAAATACGTTCATTAACTAATTAAGTGACTTGTAAACCTCTTTAGCTCATGTGGATGTCATAAGTGGCAACAATCGCCACCATTTCTTAATGATCTATACATAAATTAGCATGGCACAGCTGTTGCAGGTCCACTAGCTTTCATCTGGGGTTTCATCTTGGGTAAAGAGGTGGTGGCAAAGAAGGGCAGACGTAGGGAGGTAGGGGTAGACAGGAGAGAGGAACCTATAGCTGTGCCTGCGTTGTTTTCAGTTACGTCAGCTACGGGGAAACGGTAGGAGGGGGGGGAGGCGTGAAAAGTGTCAGTTGGGATCATTAAGATTAGCAGTGTGGGAGTCATAATATTACTACCAGTTCCGACTCAAAAGATAACGAGTCTGACACTACCGTAGTGACAGGATGCAGAGGGATCACGAAAGTGAGCATTTAAAAACAACTTTGGTGAGCTACGGTGATGGTGATCAGCTACTAGAGAGTTTAGGAAGCTAGTAACAAAATGGTATAATGTACCTGTGCAGTAACATGGAATTCCTCGGATCAAGTTTCTCTGCCCGTAGGAGGCATTCTTCTGCAAACAGTTCTTCATTACGATCCATCTCTGGAAATGCCTTGCCAATTCTCTTCAACAATGCCGGACAATCAGGATGCATGTCGTAAACCTGCAGGTATAGTTTCTTCGCTTTGGCTAAAAGCTCCCGATCTTTAGTCCAACATGATGTAGGGTTACCTCTTACTCTCCAGTAGTACACATCAGCCAAGTGAAGAAGTGACATGTAGTGTTTGCTATTTGTCAGTTCAGCAGACCTTTTCAGACTCTCTTCTTGTTCTAAATCCAGTTGTTCTAGAACACTTGATTTGGGATTCACTTGTCTCTCCCGTCTGAACAAACGTCCTGCGACCAAGCCACGTCCCAAAGCCCAGTGGAAATTGCCAGGATCCAAGTCTTCGGCATCCCGAAACAAAACCAAACTTTCTGTGTAACTGTTCCCTATGTGCGACAATGCAAACGCATGCATTCCCAGGACACTAGCTTTCATTTTGTTGTTAGCATTCTTTTTCTTTTCCAAGGCTTCTGTTTCTTTTAAAGTGGTAACTAAGCCATCATTATCTTCCATAGCACGTTGCACGTGAGCCTTATTGCTTAATGCAACTAACTCGTACCCTTGTCGCCGATCGCAATCTGCAAACATATAAGTAATGGAACATTAGTGCTACAAACAGTTACACGGGTAGAGACTGGCACAAACGTTGTGGCAAAATATGAGATAACACTAACTCACAGGCAGGGTGACCTACCATTCAAATTAATGGTAGGTCACCCTACCTGTGATTTAGTGTTATCTCATATTTTGACACAACGTCTGTGCCAGTTTACTTCGTTCAAGGAGAGAAGTAGGTATTTCGCTTGTTTCTATGTTCTCCCTCCAGTGTGCAGTTAGGCTGCGTAGGATAGTAAGTACACTTGATAAGTGAAAAGAGTCCATACAGTTTCGTATAGAATAAACCCACGAGGTGCTTCTGAGGGTCTTTTTAAAACGTGTGTCAACCATGTTTTTCATATCTGCATGTTGTTATTGTTATAACGCCCGCCAAGAGTCAAGAATAACATTAACGTCCGTTCTATCCAGATAAAATATACTATACGGGAATGGCTACCATTAGACACTTGATGTTTTACAACTGAAGCACTTTGGTTGGTGTCAGGCATCAGAAGAAAAATAACAAATGTGATGGAAAAGGTGGAAAATTCGTATGATCGGGAGGCATTGATCTCCTGACGACATAAAACTCCCCATTAGTGAAGCAGCATTTCATGTTGAAAAAATAGGTGTGAATTACGTTGATATTTGCCTAATTACTAGGAACTAGCCAATTTCCCGAAAATACGTAAAGCAGTTATATTGCAGATAACTATAGTTTCACAGTGGAAAGTGCCTTTTGTTGGTTTGGGGCTTAGGGGAAGCAGAAGTTCAAAGTAACCAGTCAATCTCTGTACTATTTTAAAGGCAGTTACAGCTTTCCGATTAAAAAAAAAAAACAATGCACAGAATAGTTACACAATAAATAAGAGTATATTTAGATTTATTCAAATTACTGGAGCCTACTGCGGGCAGAGATCCATACGTTCCCTCTAAAACCTTAAACTAACAAACTGCTGCTAAAGGCCAAAGAGCCAAGTTCCCCCTCCCGGTCAACTCTATTCACCCCTACAGACCACCGCACACCCCAAAACCCAAAGGGCCAAGGGCTCTTCGAACGCCGAAGTCTTAATACCAAACGCCTAAGTCTTTCGCCAAGTTAATCCCACCGACTAAGACTTCAAACGTTATATGAAATAATTGAAAATTGAGCAGTAAGCAATTTTCATATGTTTAATTTAACCTTCGCAATATTAGGCCTACTCGATGGTGGGAATAATTTGGCGAATGAGCTTGGCGTTTGATATCACTACTTCAAATGGCCAAAAACCTAGGCGTGAATCCTTAAAAGTTTTTGTTTCCGAGAGATTCAAAATGACTTGGAAGTTTACGTGGGTATATGTATGAAACCCCATGATTTGGTGTGGTTGTTGGCCAATTAAATGCACACTGTTCACCCTGGGTGTGATTAGAGACAATTGCGTGTACTGGTACTTTACCAACTGAGACAAAGAAACATCTGCCTACAACCACATTTCTTACATTAAATTTTAAAACATTTGACAACTGAACTAAGACACACACCACAAAGTGCTGCGTTACGACTTCCCTGCAGACATTCCTCCATACAACAAATAATGCATCAGTGTATCTGCATTGTATTGTATTATATTTTATTGTGATCCTTGGCCCAAACCCATGCGCTCATCCCAAAATAACAACAACCACTAATTACAACCAATTACAACCAGTACAGCCAGTACACACAATTAAGAGCACTCTTGAGAGCAAACCATTCGCCACCACTGTCTCAAATACCCATCTTTCCACTGCGTAAGTGCCGCAGGAGGTGTAGTGCATCTGCATGACTTCGTTAAACAATGACGATGACGATGAGCAAATAAGCTGAAAAACTTTAAAATATTTGTCAAAATACTTGTTAACAGGTAAAATATCCAAAAATCTGATCCAATGTGTTAGTCTTTGTTAAATCCACCCAAAACCAAAACTGCTATTAGAACACAAAAACGAACTCGTTTGATGCTTAAGGTAAGGTTTAACAGATCCGAAGTCAAAACAGCAAAGGAACACAGATTAACTTTACTGTAAGGTTTCTGATACTGCAGTGTTGCTGTACTGTTTAGTTCACGTGAAACCTTACTGCTGTACTCAAATGTTTTTAGCATTTTTACTTTAGCACGCAATGCATTAGCTAATGATTGATGCATTCTATTGGCTAAACGACATCGCTGGAAAATGTTTAAAAACTAATCGTCTTAGTGTGCTTAGCACAGCTCAAAGGTAATTTAGGGTTCGTGTGAGTCCTTGAAAACCCGGAAATATTCTGGAAAGTAATAATGAAATTCCATGCGTGGAAAAGTACCTAAAACTCTTGAAAAAATATGTAAGCATTATCAGACGACGTGACTAAAGAACACTGACAAATTTAACCAATAATAGTAGAGTGTGTAGCCTTACATTATTCTTCCTTCGTTTGGGCATGAAATGATTTAGATTTTGGCTCTGGCTTTAAAGGGCAAATACATCCATTTTGACATGCATGCTTTACATTTGAATCATTTACAGAATAACTAAACACAAGAATTGCGGCAAGAATACGTTACGTACGTCCGATAGAACAATTTAATTATTGCATCACCAAAACACGACACGGAGACCGCCATTGTTTTGCTGGAACGCGCAGAAATTAATGCCGACAGATGTCACTCTTCGATTTCGACTCGCAGCCAATTGAGATAGCTCTATTGGCTGTGAGAGCTCGAGCGTCTGACGGCCTTAGCTGGCCACTACATCTGTGCCTTAGCTGTGCCTTAGCTGATACACTACACTTTACTAATAAGACAAGCCGCCAAGTTTCCAAAAAGGGTTGGCCTTTGAAAATAATGATATAATGACAAGGAAAGGCCGCCAAGGATAACGTTATTAGCCAAGTTAATCACGCCGAATAGTTCGAAAGTTAAATTAATACTAGAATATTTCTACTCGCGGTAGCAATCTTCAAGTTTTCATTTAACGTCCAAAGTATTATTCGGTGCGATTAACTTGGCTAATAGGATTAACCTTGGCGGCCCTTGGATAATATGATTTCCCTTGTTGAATGATATCACTGCTTGCAAAGACCGACCCTTTTTGGAAACTTAGCCGCTTCTCTTATGCCAGTTTTGGTTGGATATCACACACAACTTTCATAGGACTGTGAATGTACAAAGGTCACAGTCTTATCGTCACTTGTACCTTTTTTCTGGAGGATTTATATGTCTATACATTTTCTCATTCATAATTTTTACGTCTGCCATTGCCCAATTGCCCGTTACATCAGCCAAACTGACACGGTTTGGTTGTTTTTATGCCCACGCTTCCAGTAGCGTAACTTAGTCGGTGTGGGCCCCGGTGCAAGAAATTATTGCCCCCCCCCCCCTTCCCCTCTCCCCACCACACACAAACGAAAATGTATATATATATAAATATATAATAGCAGGTAACCCGTCTAAGGACGGCATGTGCTTGGTAAATCATGTGTAAAACCCCCGTCCTCTTTCACCCCTAACTTCCCCTCACCCAGTCCTCTTAATGTGAAGTCCCCGTCCCTCCCCATCCCACTCCACAACCGTATTTCCCCCTTACCCCATCTCATTACGATTTTTAGCACTAAGCGTGAGTGAGTTAAGGGGCCTGACCCATGCGGCAAAGAAGTGAGGGAAAGGAGGAAGGCGGAGGAAAAGCTGTAAGGGACAGTGTAGCTGCAGAGATCTCGCTACTGATGCAATAGTCTTAAGACGTAATAATTTTAGGTTTCGGAAAAACGACCGTTGTTCAGTTGACACCAACACGGGAATAGTAAAAAAAGATGGCAAGCCATGGACACGTCTGCAATGGTGTTTTCAAACGTTGATAGATGGAGATGAAATGGTCAACCCGTGCATACAAGCAATAAAAACTAAGATGTAAACCTACAATAAAGTTCTAAAATTAATTATTTATCTCGATTATTTTCTCTCCCTCTTCCCTCTTCTCTTTCGTCCTTTCGTTTTTTTTTATTTGTGCGTGGGCCCCCCCCCCCCCTGCAGATGCACCCTTCGCACCCCTCACGTTACGCCACTGCACCCTTCCATTCTTAAATTTATTCAATTCCATTTTTGAGCACAGTGGCAAGCGAACACCGATTTTCGTTCACTTCGCTCACTCAAGCAGTGCATCCCCATTCAGTTGCTCCTCCTTTGGTAATGGTTAATCTACGCAATGAAGCTGGAATTGCAGAGTTAATCACAATTAATCTTATCTACTTGGCCGATCGTCTACTTCGTGGCGCCACATTAGCATGTGGCGAGATTATCCAGCAAACTTGGCACATTACTAAGACATACTTTAAAAAAATTACTCTTTTTCCTACTTGAATGACCTTTGTGCTCACGATCAGCATTTTGTTTCCAACTTTTTTACTTTTGCAGACGGTAGATCAGTTAATGAAAAACTCCCAGTCTCTTAGTGGGATTTGTTATTCTAGTGAGCCGTACTGGTTTATTTAAGGGCCCTGGCCCAAAGCCACACGCCCTGCAAACAGTGCAACCAACAACAACAGCAATGTTTACAATGGTTGCAACAAAAATTTTGCATTTACGCGCCACTTCAGGACTACGTGCTTCTAACTGTAACCCTCATTTTCGAAAAAGGCATTGTTCCGTACTACTCTTCACCTGTTGCAGACATAGGGCCTTAGGGCTTCGGGCAGATGACCAGGAGTGGTTAACGCTCGTTAAACCCTTTAAACCCTTTTTTTCACCTGTGTAAATTTAAATATGCGAACTTTCCATAACGAGCTGTAGACGTGTCTTTATACTCCATGAGAAATACCATGGTAGCCTTGTCCTTAGCCAGTAACACAAATCACCGTGTTCGGGGGCACTGTTTCTCTGCAAAGGACACGTTCCCACACTTTAATGTTTAGGTTTTCTTCGTTATTGGACCCAAGGCACCTGATTCCAACGATTTGCAAAGATTTCTACTCCATAGGGAATTTACAGCAGTGGGCACCAGTCAAGCTCTTTACAGTTAAAATACAGTCTGCTAATGAGCCGCCTTTTTACATTGGACAACAATTAAACATCTAATTGACGTTAGCGTGTGTTTGGATAAATGCAGATGCGAACCTATTTACGTTGCCTTTTGGGCTTAAATGTCAGCCTGAGTGAGCGGGAATTGAACCCACACCCTTTGAGACCAAAGGTCAGAGTATTACCTCTCATCCATAATGACACGTTCAAAAGGAAATGTCCATAGGCAGTATTTATCACACACATACATACATACATATACAGTCAATCAAACGTTTTTCACTCAGCACTGAAGTACATTTTTCAAGCCCATTCGGCTTTCCGTCCTGTTTATTTCCTTATTTCACGCTTATTGTGTGTTCCTTTCCGTTCACTTGGTATGCTGTGCGCAAACAAGCGTCCCTCCAGCGCGTATTGAAATGTGTTTGGTCATAGGTGTTGCCTATGGACGTTTCCTTTTGTGTCAGTATAGGGCTGATCGGTAGAACTTTGGCCTTTGGTCTCAAAGGCCGTGGGCTCAACTCATTCTCAGGCAGTGTGACATTTATGTCCAAAAGGCAACGTGATTAGGTTTGCATCTGTATTTATTTATCACTTGTCGAGCCCATTTGGCTTTCCGCCCTGTTTATGTTATTTGTTGTCAAACGTTTACGACTTTAATTTGTTTGGCTTGTAGGCAGACGTTTCATGTAATCAAGTGGTTAAGCATACATTTCTAAAACCAAAGGCACATGGATCAAAGCCTACCATAGGTGATCAGCATGGATGGAGAACAGATGATAGCCAATTTAACGATAACGATTGCTGCCTTTTCTCATTGTTAGTTGTAAGCAAGCACTTACCAGCTTCTGTGGTAGATTTGCGGCACAAATCCACTGCCTTCACAGATTCTTCTAAAGCACGATCCAAATCAGGATTATCCAAATGAGCACATAGATAAGACATGAATGGACGAGCAAGAACCTCGATGTCATTGCTTCCTTTCGCGATATCAACAGTCATGTATTCCAATAAGTTGGAGGCATTCTGATCTTCCAGGTGCTCTTCAGTAATCCAAGTGAAGTGACATTCGAGATCATCTAAATTTGTCACGCTGCTGCACCGTTTCGTGGCTGGTGAAGACATACTTGTGCTCAACAAGTGAAATAGTATGCATCAAGGTTTCCTGAAAGAAGGAAGAATTGTAGACTGAAAATCAGACAAGCGTACAATTAGTTGCACAGTTGGGTAAAGTTTCAACCACTCAACGAACCACCCTTTCCTTTGTACTATTATTTTTATGTATGGGATCCTCGAGGATGGGTTGGTTCTGGGATCGTTGTTGAGACCAACAACGTAGGCTATTGTTGTGCATACAGTGTAATAGCCTACATTACTACTTACTTACTTACTACTACTACTACATTACTACTTACTTACTTGATACTTGGGTGGGTGTCCGCCTGGGAATCTGGCTGTTGCAGACATAGGGCCTTAGGGCTTCGGGCAGATGACCAGGAGTGGTTAACGCTCGTTAAACCCTTTTTTTAATAGCCTACATTGCGATTTGGCCATTACACTACCAGGCTACCCTCGTGAGATGAAGTATAGTTAACACATTTCCATTCATAAATTTCACAAATTTTCGTGAAAAAAAAACGCACAAGCAATTTTGGATTACGAGAGAATCGGGTCTGAGCTTAGGGGCCAGGAGTACCATAAACAAAGGAACCTATGAAACAATAAGTAATACAAAAAGGCTGATTTCATGTAAACTGGCATAGGCATAACTACTTCAGGCTGTCCCTTTATAAAATTCAAATTTGTGCAAGTGAACCATCATATTATTACACTGTAAACTTAAGTCAGGTGCACAGAAATCTAATTTGATGTTCGAGCAAACCAATGAGGTGCACTAAAAAGTATTCTACGGAGTTAGCACCCATACCACTCTGTACCCATACCATTCCGCACTCGTACCACTCCATACTCAACACCATGGTTGAGACAACACAGTAAGCTGTTGCACATGCAGCATGCTTACAATCTCAAAATGTACGCAAGTTTCAGTCATATAAGAACAACAATATTCAATAAAAAATGTGTAGTACATAAATACAGAGGCAAACCAATTATTTCCATTGCATTTTGGCATTAATGTCATTCCTGCTGGAGAAGGGAATTGAAGCCTCACCTTGAAAACAAAACGGCGAAGTCCTAACCACTCAGACGGACCTGAGTTAGGTACCAAACATACAGGGTATAACTGAAAGGTACGGCCAAACTTTCAGGTGCAGTCCATGATCAAAAATAAGACTAAAAAGTCCTATAAACATGGATCTAGAAATGCACCCGTTTGTAGTTTTAAGTTAAGTTATTATGAGGTTTCAAAACGTTGAGGGTGGGGAAGTATGGGGGGGGGGGGGCGAAA
>JAHWFP010107940.1:0-36159 GCA_023313725.1 Lithobius niger
TCCACCAAGTCCGCTTGCCATAGATCATTCAGACTCCGCACAATCACTTTCCGCCTCGGAAAATGTTTCCGCGTTGGTTTGTGGAGTTCGTTTACGAGTTGATCCATTTCGTTTTTTTTTTCTTCCCATTCCGAACTTGAGCTTCGTCCCCATGATTTTTTTAACGATCGCAGCGGCTAATTTTTCTCTCCAAGAGGTCGAAGGATCCTTACGTACTTTTCGAGCTTTAGATATAAGAATTTCATCGGCGACGTGCCGTTCGTTTAAATTTGAGCTGTTTGAGTAGGCGATGTCGTGTTCTTTACACGCCTCATCCAGTTTATTTATTCCAGGATCCCCTCTAGCTAATCTCTGATTTAGTTTTGTTCCAGGTCCGCAATATTGATATCCGGGTAAATGAACTTCTACCGGTAAATGGTCTACGATTTTATTTACGATTCCTTTCCCAGACTTGATGAAGGAAGCTCTTTTCGTTCCGCACACTTCGCAAAAGTAGACTTCCATACTTCTGTTATTTTTCGATGTAATAATAGTAGGAGGTTCGAGCCGGTTAGGCGTGGTTCGTTTACACTTCACGCAATACTTCATCTTGGCCTCTTTTTTTATTATACAAAATTTTTTTTATCGCAAACCTAAGTTCTGATAAGCGTTCTTTTTTTCTCTAGCTGTGATGACCCTTCGTTGTTCCAATTCCGATAAAATTTCTATCATTTCGTTCCTGTGACCGTCGTGACCAGCTTGGGTTGA
Organism: Lithobius niger; assembly: GCA_023313725.1. Lineage (NCBI taxonomy): Eukaryota > Metazoa > Arthropoda > Chilopoda > Lithobiomorpha > Lithobiidae > Lithobius > Lithobius niger. The sequence continues at coordinate 748 of JAHWFP010107940.1, forward strand.
CCCGTACAAAAGCCTCAGTCTTTCGACCAGATCGTTAGGATCGTCGTAGTACCTGTAATCCACCCTGCTCCCGGTTTTTTTTTACCATACCAGTTCCCTTTTTCTTCGTTTTCATATCCTCCCAGATAGGACCGATTATCGACACGTACTTGGCACTACGATTCGACTTAGGTTTTCGAGTGCCCGGATCGTTGTTTTGGTAGATAGCGTGAGTGTTTTTTAAAAGAGAAGCGTAACTCGCTTTGACTTCGGGAGCGTACGACGGTTCCTTCAAATCCTTAAAAACCAGCAAACTCCAAAGTCCTCGTCTTCCTACATACTGATTACCACCGACCACTATGTCGTTCTCGAATATTTTTACGGGTTTATTAGCGATGCTCATTTCTCCAGTTTTCATATCGTATTGCAGTCCGAAGACAGGATCAGTCTCTTTGGGATTTTCGAAAAATTTCATCAGAAAATATTTCGCCGTTTGGCCTATGACTTGACCAGGTAACAGACTATCCAAAGATCTGAGGGTTGGGAAATTTGGAAGTTCTGGAGGCGTCGACACGCGTCTGTTTTGTATTGCCGAAAGTGTGGGGGTGACTTTCAAACCCGTACTGATAGATGTGTATTCGGTTCGCGTAGCTGGAGTCGAATAATCGGAAAGATTGGGATCTCGCGCTATCGGAGTTGAATGCTCGACGGATGGTTTCGGCGATTCAAACTTCTCCGTCTCGTTCCCCGTGGTTTCCCACTCTTCATCATCTTCATCCTCGGATTTATAAGTTTTTTTTATGGGAGTAATAATTCGTATACGTTTTAGTCGTTTTCTCATTGGAAAACCGGCAATCGCAGGACTCGCTACGGGTGGTGGTGGATTAACAACGGTAGGTTTCAAAGTATTAACGACGGGTTTAAAAAATTCTTGTAAAGATTCTTCTTGATCTCGTTCGTCCAAACGTTGATTCAAAAATTTTTCCCGTAAACGTTTTTTGAGATTTACTATTTCACGTTTCTTTTCCATGTTATCTTTTTTTCTTTCTTTTGTCATCGAACGAAAACGTACGTTTATAACGTCCCTCGTTTAACGTTTTATCGATCGATAAAAACCCGTACGGATCGTCCCAACACGTTCTACACAACATTTTAAACTCCAGAAATTCCATGTCAGGACCGACATGATTTTCGTACAAATGTTTCAGGTTTAAATCGTCCACGGGAAATACGATTAATAAATTGGCGTTATCTCTAACCACTTGTTTGGGGATTCTGGTGTAAGACTGACTGCAATAAAAAACGTCGGCGTTAGAATGACGGCCTTGAGCGAAGTAACGTTCTATGTTTTTTTGTTTGTCTAAAAGAACATCGTCAAAAACCACGAGATTACGAAACTTGGTGTCCAACTCCTCGGGAGGAATTAAATCGTTTTGAGAGTCATGAAAACTCGCAATCTCCCGCCCTACGGTGCCCTCAATTTCGGAAAATATAGACTGTAAAGCTCGGTATTTCGCTTGACACAGAGTTTTGCTGTACACGTATAATCTGTCGTAATCCAACCATCCTTCGTTACAGATAAAATTAAACAGTAAATTCGTCTTTCCGCAGTTTGCCGGTCCTATAATCAGGCATCTGATGTTTGAAGGAAGAAATGGATGATTTTTGGGTTTCTTGATCGGCACGAAGAAATCGTAATTTTGAATATCCATCGTTTTTTCTTATTCAGAAATCAAATTCATAAAGTCTTTATCCGAAAACTTTTCGTTGAATGTATTAGATTCGACGACTCCGTAATCTACGTTACACCAAAGTTTTACGGTTCTGGGAGCGTCGTTGCTGATGTACACGGAGTTAATTTTACCACTAACTTCCGACAAGGACATACTTCCGCACGGAGCCAAGTTAAACCACGGTTTTTCTATAACGTTTTTGTTAAGTTTTCCTTTAGTTTTGTGGATGTTGTTGTACACCCACGTTCTGAGACACAGCGGCTTATCCGACTCACCGTCTGCCTTTTGACAAAATGGGTAGCAGGTGGAAGCTGGGTGCGAGTAATTTGGGTAACTGAACATCGTCAGAGAAACGGGTTTCTGCTCGTCGGTTTCAATTTCTAATTTTTCGCAGATGTATCGTTTAAGATTTTTCATCGCGGTTTGAGATTCGGGGGTCGACGGAGAAATCCATCCCTTACATCTGGAATCTTTGTTCAAAATGGGAGAACCTATTCCTTTTAAATCCTCGAATTCTACGGAAGGAGATAAGACGTACTTTACTCCATTTTTTAAATTTGTCGCATTTTCCGTCTTAACTTCTAGAGAATTTGATTGCAACAGACTCGAAAGCTTTCCATACCAGGTAGAATGAGACATTTCTTATTCCTTTTGTTTATATATAAAAAAAAAAGAGTCGTCAAAATGCCGGTGAATAAATTTGGACAGTCTTTGAAACGAACGCAAAGAGATGTGAAAGGGGTTCCGGGTATAGGATTTATATTAGACCTGAACCATGATTACGACATGCAGAATAAGCGACTGACTAAAGTCGGAGCTGCTACAGAACCCGAAGATGTCGTAATTTATTCCCAATTTACCGAATTAGAAAACGAAGTAAAAAAATTTAAAGCCGACGTAGGATTGAAGAAAGATGCGGATGGACATTTTAACGCTGACAAGAAACGTATTAAAGATCTCGAAACTCCCTCGCAATCTAAGGATGCAGCGACTAAGGATTACGTCGATTCAAAAACTGTATCGGACATGCGAATGAATCGCTTAACTAATCTAGCTGCTGGTGTAGATCCCGAAGATGCGGTGACTTATTCTCAGTTGATAGATGTAAAAAATTTAAAAACTACATTGGAGGAAAGTGCCGATGGGCAACTCGACGCGAAAGATAGACGAATCAAGGATCTGGCATCCCCCGCACAATCTAAAGATGCGGCGAATAAAGAATACGTCGAGGCGAAGCTTGTCGTTATAAACGAAGTGGAGACCAAACTCGGTTACGCTTTAAAGGAAGGTCCTGATGGACTGCTCGATGCAAAAAATAAACGAATCAAGGACCTCGCATCCCCCGCACAATCTAAGGATGCCGCAAATAAAGAATACGTTGATACGAAGCTTCTCGGTATAAACGAATTAGAAACCAAACTTGACAATGCCTTGATTATGGACTCTCGCGAAATATTCGATGCAAAAAATAAACGAATAGGTAACCTCATGAACCCCGAAAAACCTTCGGAAGCTGTTACTAGAGAATTTCTCTTCGAGACTATTAGAGACGGGTACCGCATAGATAGACTTCACTCGGCGTTGAACGAGGATGAGGGTGAGCGTTTGGTACTCGATGCAACACGGAGACGAATCAAGAATCTCGCATCACCAGCACAATCTAAGGATGCCGCGAATAAAGAATACGTCGACGCGAAGCTTCTCGGTATAAACGAATTAAAAACCAAACTTGATAATGCCTTGATCATGGACTCTCACGGCATATTCGACGCTAAAAATAAACGAATCAGTAACCTGGCGAGCCCCGAAAGCCCTTCGGAAGCTGTTAATAGAGACTATTTCTTCGAGGTTATTAGAGATGCCTACGAAATAGACAAACTTCAAACGGCGTTGAACGAGGATGAGGATGGGGTACTCGATGCAAAAAATAGACGAATCAAATTTACGCTCCCTCCAACCGCGGAACACGACGTGGCTACTAAGGGTTACGTCGATAGTCGAATGGTTACTTTAAACGTAGAAAAAAAACTCCCACCAGACACGGAGGAAGCCAAGAATCATTTTGACAACGTCGGTTTTGTGATGGAAAGATATATAAATCCACGTATCGACTGTATAGTTACTTTTCGCGGAACTAGTCCTTACCCTAAAGGTCACTTTTTTACGTGTAACAATAATTATCCTCGCCAATACTACTTATCAACATCCGGTTGGTATATCCTGGGAATGACTATAGGAAGTAGCGGAGACTATATAAGTAGTTCAAATCCTCCAGATATAAAGATTCGGTGTTTAATAACTCATTTTTTTGATTTATCGGAAAGTGTACCCGAAAACAAAGGATTTCAAGTTTATCTCGGTTTCGAGAGATTCCTCCAACCCTCAACTTTAAGTATAACTGAAATACCGATCATCGTGCGCGATGGTAACGTGATTTATATAATGGCTGATACGGCAAGCACGGAGGATAAAGATTACCAGATAGATATATACCTAACCAAGACTCGTTGTATACCATGGTCAAAGCAGAGACCTACCGATCCATACGAAGAAAAATGGGGTTAAAGAGCTAACCGTCTTAAAATATCTTCGTAATCATATCCCTTGCACGAGAAACTTAGAAAAAATAAACAGAAATGACCGCACAATGTTTGATTAAAATTTTGCACCCTGTCGTAATTGTATTTAACGGGACCCAAATACTCCGAAATGGATGTCGGTGGTTCGAGGTTCCCGAAACTGTCGAAATAACAGGGTATGTCAGTAACTGTCGAGTAAGCCACCCAATGACTTCCATTTCCATCGTGAAAATTTTCGAGATTAACAATGCCGCATTCGCCACGAAGTTTAGGATTTAACGGCATACGATCCTTGCTAAAAGTACCTCTGTATTTAGGAATTTTCAAAACTTTGACTAATCTGTTTAAATCGAGATTCGTTAACGGTTTAGTAAAATCGATCAGACCTTCACTGGCCTTAGAAAGAGCCCTCTGCCACGATTCGCTTTTTTTTTCTTTTTACGTTTCAACCCCGAACCCTCCATCTTTTTGTTATGTCTCACCATTTCTTCCATTACCTTAGCATCGTTCTGGCTCTTTTTAACTGCAGCGGCGATACCGGCGGCACCTCCTGCTAGACCACCTACACCGGCTAAGATGGGTCCCAGCAATGCCAACAATGGTAAAAACCCACCTCGTTTCGCGATCTTTTTTCTTTTTACCCCGCTCCGTTTTTTTCCGATTTTACTTGTTTTCGGTTTTTGTTTCACCATCTCTCTTTTTTTAATAAATCACTTCGACTTTGCCTTTATCCAATTTCAAACTCATTTTTCTATCGCCGATCAACAGCGCGTGGCACGTCGTGTTAGCTGGAACCGCGGCGTTAAATTTCAACTTTACTTGCACGTCGACTATGCCGGACTGAAGTCTCTCCGATTGCTTGGAACAGTCCAAAACTACTAGAGGATAAGTCTTTTTAAACTGCACAGAATCGATACACAAGTCCCCGACATCGTACAAAGCGCGTCTAAACTCTTGAGCCATTCTATACAGGATCGAGTATTCTCCAGTAGCGTAATTTACGTTCAAGTCCAAGAACGGGTAACGTTCGGAATTTAAAGTTACGTGAGCATCTTGAAGACTGCAGTGATCGAATACGGCTGGATTTTTAGTTTGCGCATCTTTTCTATTAGTCTGAAGAGCTAGAATAACCCACCTCGGTTTTTCAACGGCCGAAGTAGTAAGCACGCGCCATGTGAAACTAGTGCTCTGAGGAAGTTCGCAACTATCGTAATGCCAGTGCCTAAAACCCAAGTCCACGTTCATCCCACCTTCTATGTAACTAAAAAGCCTGAGTTTTTGCTCGTCGGATGTGGTTACGTGGGGTACGTGCCACGAAACGCTACTCAATTCGACTTTCCCAACGGCTGTTGCAGCTGCCCTGAATACAGCATCGTCATTGCTCGCCCTAGACAACGTTAGGACATGCTTGGCACCGTACAGCACCTTGTCATAATTTTCGAAAAATCCCATGCAGTGTTTTAAGGGAATGGCGAATGAGAAGCTTCCTTTAGGAGTCGTTTCCTTCACGATGATGGAATGCCGTAATTTGAATCCGATGTTATCGTTTAAACTGGCCGCGGAAGATTCTGCCGCATCTAACGCCCAGCAGTTCCCCAGCAACGACACTTGATCGGTCGAACCGTACGTAAGGAGACCTTTCATGAGAGTCCCATAACCGGGGTAATTTAACTCGTCCACTAGCTTATCCCCCAAGTGATATTTAATGCTGGAAAACAGGTACATGGAACCATTATTGATGAGAGACACTATGTCCGCATCGGCAAAACTAGAACCGTCGGCATTCAGTAACCTGCCTTTAATCAGAAGATAACTATTCGCGACGTGTAGGAACAAATCCTGGTTTTCGATTACGATTCTAATTTCCGAATTGACGTTGTTTAGATTGGTTCCTACTATCGGATTATATTCGTGAAATGCGTAGCTCTCCACGGAAGAATCTTGTTGTAAAGATTCGTTTATATCGAGGTAATGTTCCGTTAAACTCATCTTCTCGCTCTCGTTATAAATTTGATGAATGCTGCGTTTTTTCCCCTTAATTGATTATTATCTACGACGAATCCTTTTCCAATTATTCTTTTTTTTCTTTCGAATACTAACATTCTTTTTTTAATACGTACAAAATTATTTTTTAGACCTCAGATGAAGTCTGACGGTAAGGGTTTCCCCGTTTAAATTTATCATTTCATTATCTTGAGAAGTTAACCAAATACGAATATTACGAATCTTGTCGGTAGTTACGGGAAGGTAAACTAAATTTTGAGGGGAAATTATCATCTTATAACCCGGTGGCACTCCCGGATAAAAAGCGTATATGCAAGGTTGAGTATCGTCATTCACGTAGGAAGACCCGATTATGTTGGTATGAACGAAAATTGTATTCAACCCCATTATATCCACGGATTTTTGACCTTGCTGAGTTTTAGTATAAGTTCCCCGAAGGAACCCTAGAACTGTTCCTAAATTATTATCTCCCAGAAACGAAACGCCGTAGAGCGGATTATTTATAACCAAATTTGTTTTTAAAGTATTATGGTTCGGTTCTAAAATGATGGCATTTTTTTCGTGACCACTTCCTTCTAAAGTAGACTGTATAAAATCATTCAAGTCCGAAATTTCGTAAGCGCCGGGAACGACACGCACCTCGATCCAATTCGCTCCACCGTCGATGGTGTACAAAAATTCGTTATTGTCAGCGTGCACGTTGAAAATACTGTAGTACGTATCCAAGGAGACGAGCGCCATTTCATACTCTTTTTTAGGGTCTAGGTATATGGGCGTTTTTAAATTGCAGCTCAGTTCGCCACCTATTCCCGTTAAAATTATTGAACTGGAATCCATGCTTTTTCTTTTTTTGTTATTTATTTTTAATAATGAAAAAAGGTACTGAAAGACACTTTCCCCACCATCCTCCAGATCGATGAAAATGAAGAAAATTACCAAGAGGCACTTTCCCACCATCCTCCAGATTGATGAAAACGAAAATAGGGTAGCAAATGGCACTTTCCTACCATCCTTCAGATCGATGAAAAACAGGACCCCCACTTTTCGTTACCCACCGGAAGTGACACCCCCATTTTTGATCTCATGACTGGGAATATGTATGTTTGTGACCTAAAAAAGGTAGAAAAAGGCATCCTCTCCAAAATAACAAAAAAAACGAAAAAAGGTCACCTTCCTCCAGATTGACAAAAAACCGGAAGTGACGACCCCACTTTTCATCATGTGAACTGAAGTGCATCATTACCCCACACTGATCACATGACCGGAAGTGACATCATAGGAGGAAGCAAAAAGTACTTTCCCACCCTTCTTCAGATCGACGAAAGCTGGAAAACAGATAGTAAAAAGCACTTTTCCACCCTTCTCCAGATTGACGAAAAAAATGGAAGAGACACCCCCACTTTTCATCATGTGATCTGAAGTGCATCAATACCCCCACTTTGATCACGTGACCGGAAGTGACATCATAGGAGGAAGCAAAAAGTACTTTCCCACCGTCCTCCACATCGACGAAAGCCGGAAAACAGATAGTAAAATGCACTTTTCCACCATCCTCCAGATTGACGAAAAATGGAACCCCCACTTTTCAACAGATGATCGGAACTGCATCATTACCCCCACTTTTATCACGTGATCGGAAGTGGGGGGTATATATGTGTAACCGAATATCGTATTTTACCACTACTATTACCGGACTCATTACCGGAAGTTGGCGCGGATGCCGAGGATAGCTGCGGAGGGGACGAGCGGGGAAGAGGAGGCGGACATTTTGGAGGAAGAGAGACTGACCTAGATCGGCCGAGCAGTCACTACCGGAAGTCGGAATGGCAGCGCGGACGGCTAGAGTAGCTGAGCGCTCTGGTTGGATGGGAAGTTGAAGGCATTGTTTTGGTTGGACGGGAATTGCGGAGGCTAAATTGACAAAGAGAATTGCCAACTTGGAAACGTTCGAGGCCTGGTTTTGAATGTGCAAGTGAGTTTCAACTCATAACAACGTGATTTTTAGGCCTATTAAATAAACTACAATGTTATGCATCGCAACTATTGGAGGAGGGGGGACGAAGTGTAATGCACTGAATAATTATTTGACTTTGGGAATGAAACTGCTATTTACAATGCAGGTTTTTAACGAAGGAAAGCTAGTTTGTTTTCGTTTTAGAGGTTTGCTACGGTCGGAGTTTGGATGGAGATGCTATAAAAAATGGACATAAAAATATACACTGGGTCCGTAAAAATATACAAACATAAACATTGGAGCTCCGGTAGGGTTCATGGCAAGAAGTTAAGTTTACCAAAATGCAATAAGTGTCACAAATCAAAAGATTAAATGTTCCAGCTAGTTTTTAAAGGGCTATATCGCAGTTTAGGTTAGTTTTAAACTGGTTTGAACATCGGACATTTTTCATAAATAAACGAAGTCGTCACCAGTTACAAATAAAAAATATAGAGTGTTTTCAATATCTACAACCCAACTAAGCTGGAAAAGTGTTTTGGCTTTATGCCTAAAGGAATAATGTACAATATTTACATTTTTAATGTGAAATTGCCATATAGACGATTGTTCTTCTGGTGTGGAAGAATACTGCCCTCAGGTTTTTTCTTCGGTGGTGTTGAGGTGTCCTCACCACGAGCGTCTGATACGAGACCACGTTTACACACCCCCACGCGGAGGACTCTATTTGGGGTTACTGTCGAACTCCAAATAAGTGCTACAACAGAAAAGGTCAGTGCACACAAAACATGCCAAAGAACAAGACTGCCAAGCCATGTAAATAAATTGCATAAATTAATGCACCAAGGAATACATCTTCTGAGGAATACACCTCCCGTGAAATACATCACCACAAGTTATAAAATACACTGTTTACAAAAAATAAAAATTGCCATTTTATATTTTTGGGGGACTGACGTTTTTGTGGCTCAAGAAATTTTTGTAAATAAAAATTACAAGTTTAAAGGGACACTAGTTGCAAAAATTAACTTGGTGCTGTCCGCGCTGCTTGTTGCAGGAAAGTCGTACAGGCCACAAAGAAAATTGGAGCAAACGAAAGTTTATATAAATGAAAACACTATTTTCGGAGTATATACAGTTACAGTTTCAGGGTTTTTTGTAGCTGTTAATTCAAATGAGATAATCGCAACATTTAATGCTCTAACTAGTCAGCCATGCACAGAAAGTTATTTTTTTTTATCTGGGAAAACCTCGAAAAAAGACCCCTGGGCGCACTCATCAGGACCTAGCTTGCGATAAGGATCAGAATAGAGGGTACTATAAGCGCATGCGCAACTATCAGCTCTATTTAAAGTTAACAGACTACCACTGGAGTGGTTTAAGGTTACCAAACAACTTGTTTTACATAAAATTGGCTTACACTGAAGGGTTTAGAGATGGTACCCATAACTTAAACATATTATACATCACTGGGAGGTTTTGTGGATAATAACCAGCAACCTTTTAACGACAGAGTTGACCTTTTGCACTAAGAGGTGAGACAGACAAATTTTTTGCACGAAAAATGTTTCGTAAAAACCTTAAGAAGGGCCAACCGGGAACAAGTTGCAACCCCGGTGGAATATTCCTAATGAATATTTGATTAGTGTCGTTACAGTCTTTGACAATATTCTCCCATATAGGGAGACGTTGATAGTGACAAAAAGAGTAAAACATAGGCACTTAAAATTTAGGTGTAGAGTTCCGAAACGGGAAATAGCTGAAAGTTCCTTTTGGTGTGGTTGCACTTTCAATATACCACTTCACAAAATTTTAAAGACAAAATTTAATTTCCAGTCAATTTGTACTGAAAATGACGTGTTTTAACAAATTAATGTTTAAACAAAATACCTGCTGAGAGTGTCAGCATTTACGTGTAACTTTCCAGGTTTGTATCTAACTGTGTAGTCGTAATCTTGTAGGGTTAGGCTCCACCTAAGCAATCTGGGATTTTTGCCAGACATTTGCTTGAGCCAGTGCAACGGGTTGTGATCTGATTCTATGACAAATTTTGTTCCGTAGATGAAGGGACGCAACTTAGCAACGGACCAGATCAAACACGCGCATTCTTTTTCTATCGTACCATAGTTTTGTTCACGTGCTGTCAGTTTACGTGAGACGTAGAGACAGGGGTGTTCATCTTCTCCAAACACTTGTGACAAAACACACCCCATACCTCGGTCTGAACAATCACACTACAAAATAAATTGTTGTGTGAAGTCGGGGGCTCTTAGGACGGGAAACGTCACTAAAGAGTTTTTCAACGTGTCAAAAGCAGCTTGTTTTGACTCATCCCAAATGACGGGATCGGGTGCATCCTTTTTCAAGGAGTCTGTGAGACAGGCACAAATTTCAGAATAGTGAGGGACATACCTTTGGTAATATCCTACCAAACCGAGAAAGGAACGGACATCTTTCTTAGTTTGTGGTCATGCGAATTTTTGCACGGCCAAGACCTTCACCTCAGAGGGTGTACGAGATCCATTGCCAACTTCATGGCCAAGGAAAGTAGCTTTGCTGCAAGCGACCTGCGATTTCTTGGCATTTACCGTCAATCCAGCCTTCTTGACAGCAGAGAGGAAACTATGAATGTTTTCGAGATGCTGCGGCCACGTTTCGGCTCCTACAGCAGTGTCGTCTTGGAAGGCTGTGCCACGAGTGACATTGTCCATGACCATGAGCTTCTGAAAGCAGAATGGAGCGTTTTTCATCCCCATGTTCATCATGAGGGGAGCAAACTTCCCAATGGGAGTTGTGATGGTGGCGGCCATTGATGCCTGTGGCGTCAAGCGAACTTGCCAAAATCCACGGTTGAGGTCAAAAATAGAGATAAACTTCCACTTAGCTGCACGCTCAATATATTCCTCAATGTTGGGAATCGTGTAATCTTTGGTTACTGTATTGTTGTTCAGCTCTCTGTAGTCAGCTACAGGACGTGGGCTGGCATCTTCTTTTTGAACGATGATCATGGGTGAACCATGTGTGGAATCGGTTTCAACGATTAAGCCCAAGTCAAGCATACGCTTGATTTCAGTGACGATCAAATCCCTTTCGAATTTCGCGTGGCGATAATACTTACAGGCTTTGACTTTGGAATCGACTAATTCAACGTCGTGTGTGACAAGATCAGTGTGTCCTGGTAAAGTAGAAAAAACACCGTCTACTTTTTCGAATACCTCAAGGAGGTCGTTCTTCTGCAACTCAGTTAAGTTGCCTGTCTTTTTGAAAAGACTCATGGCGGCCTTAGCAGTAAGGCTGACCAGGCTGACCTGTCCAAACATGGTCGGTGTGAGGAAGCTCACGATCTTCATTGTAAGAATGATTACTAGACCCCTCCCTAGGCAGATAGGGCTTGAGAAGGTTTACATGATATATGGTTTCTTTTTGTAAACCAAACGATTTTTTTACAAGGATAATTAGTATCTGATAATCGTTTCAACACTTCGCAGGGTCCATCCCAATAAATGTCTAGTTTATTGGTGCGGGCTGGTTTAAGGACTAGAACCTTATCACCAACTTTGAACTTACGTTCAACTGCCTTGATGTCGTAATAGGACTTATTTTTTTGGTGAATGCGAGTGATATTCTCCTGAGAGAGTTCACGAGAATACTGGAATCTCTGGAGCAAGTCCAAGATGTATTCTAGTACGGAAGGATGAACGTCTGGTTCGATCCAATGGCTTTTCACCAACTCCAGTGGGCCTTTGAGGTTGCATCTCATGTGAAGCCAGTGCTCTCATGTGGAGCAGTTCTCAGGGCAAACATGTTTCTGGCAGGCACCTCTCCCAATCGTGGGGATGCTCATAACAGACAGCTCTCAGCACCGCTTTGAGTGTCCTGTGGAAACGTTCCACGCTGTTAGATTGCGGGTGGTATACACTTGAATTAACACACTTTATACCGCACTTTTCTACGAAAAGAGTTGTAAGTTCCGATATGAAACATGAGCCTAGGTCGCTTTGGAGTTCGGCTGGAAAGCCTAACCTAGAAAAAACAAGGAGGAGCGCATCTACAACGCTCTGGCTGTTGGCCTCTTTGAGGGGCACGACCTCAGGAAACTTTGTTGCCGGGTCAAGTAAAGACAAGATATACTTATAACCAGCCTTACTAGCAGGCTTGATAGGGCCTACAATATCGATTACGTATCGGTTGAACGGCTCGTCATCCATGGGCACTAGCACCATAGGGGCAACAAACTTCTGACCAGATTTACCATTTTTCTGGCAGGTTAAACATGTGGATACAAAATTGTCAATGTCGATAAAACAATGTGGCCAGTAAAAATTAGTCAACACTCTATCCTTCGTTTTGGATCGGCCTAGATGCCCAGCCCATGCATTTGCATGTGCGGTGTTTAGGACTAGATTCCTACACTCTTTAGGAAGCACTAGTTGTTTCTTGATTGACGGTCTTCCAAAAGGCCGAAAGGGCTTACGGAAAAGTAATCCTTTCTCGATGAAAAACTGTTTGTTCTCATCCTGCTGGTCCAGCGGGAGCTCAGCAGTTTGCCAACATGGTTTTAAAGTTGGGCAGTCTAACTGCAACTTGGCAAATTCGGATTTGTCAACACTCAGTAATTTATTCAACTGATCTGACTGTGGACCTAAAATAGCTGAATCTAAGCTATCTACCTTAGGAGAAACAAAACCTTCCTGGGAAGGGGAAACTACACTAGAAGTAGAATTACCGTCTGAGTCGTTTTCACTCTCAGATTCGATCTCACGATATTTGGGTTTAGATATCGGGAGCTGCTGTTCTGCACGAGTTTGGGAACGAGTGATGGCGTTAGAGTAAGGGGGCAGGGCCATTAAACCTTTCTCTTCTAACACTGTTCGAGAGGGCACACCCAAAAGCATTTGGAAATGTGGACCAACGTGATCCGAAACGAGGGCCTCGGGTTGAATTTTACCGTAGGGCGTTTCAACTTTCAATCACGGCAATTGGGTGAACGGTCATCTGCTCTGAGAGAGCGTTGTGACAATGGGTATATTTACCCGTGAATTGCTCGGGCTTCACAAAATCCCTTGCAATGACATCGTGTGTCGAGCCTGTGTCTCTTAAGACCAGACATTTCGATCCATTCACAGTCCATTCGTGAATGTGTTTAGAAAGAACTAATTCGGGAGGATTATTGCTAAACAAAGTTACACTCTGCGTTAGAGGCTGGGTTTCCCTCTTGAGCAATACGAGCACGACACTCTAATTTTTTGTGTCCGGTTTTGTTACAAAAAAAAACAAGTACCTTCAAACTTAGGCCTCCTAGGCCTGTCAAACTCACGGTTGGAGTAGTTGCTGCTGGCCGAGTCTCCTTTACTCGGATCGGCAGAAGATGCTGCAGTACCGGCCGGTTTAGCTGCAGTGGAAGAGGCTCTGTGGCCACTTCGGAAATTGAAGGAAGATTTTGAAGCTTGTCCAGACGACGACGCACTAGGTTGTGCCTTCCCTGTTTTAGGGGCCATGTCCGCAGAAATCTGTTTGTTTCTGGTGGTGAACTCATCACAGACTTTGGCTGCTTCGTGTAGGGTACCAAGTGTAATTTGGTCCGGCAACCACTTGCGTAAAGCAATGGGACATGATTTTGTAAACTGCTCAAGCATAACAAAATTAGCTAACTTGTCATAGCTGCTATTCACTTCAGCTAGGGACACCCATCTTGTAAATAGGGTTTCTAGAGCGAACGCATGTTCGTGGAACAATTGTTCGGGGCCACGTTCGAGTGAACGAAACTGGGCTTGTACGGCTTCCTTCTTTTGAACAAACCTTTCTAGTAACCTGATTTTGACTAACTCATAATCATGCATTTCTACGATTGACATTTGATCACATACCTTAATCAAAATTTCACCGAGAAGGGGCTGTAATCCTACGACCCATTCTGTTTTGTCAATTCTTTGTGTCTCCATAGTTTTGCCAAAAATCTTAAAAAAACTATTAATTTCCGATTCGGAAATCCATCTATTTACAAGTCTGACAGCGTCAGCAATTTTACCCGGTTTATTTACGGGAACACTGGGATTTGGGGGTGTTACGGTACCACTACTTGGACTTGAATTACCACTAAGATTGGCAGCCGTTAGCCTAGCTAGTTCGATCTGCTTATCCAACTTTAATAATTCACGAGCACTAGCGCGTTCGCTAATCTGAGCTTCCTGTTCCTTTAATTGAACGTCTCTATCCCTGATTTGGGTCTCTTGGTCCCGTAACGCTAGTTCGTGCGCTATACGTTTATCTACGGCGGCTAACTCAACTGCTTTTAACCTTAATTCTTCGGCTTTAAGCGCGAGCTCATGCTCTTTGGCTGCTAACTCCTTTTTTTGTAGGATGGTAGCCTCTCTTTTTTCTATAGCCGGAGCTAGTTCGTCAGAGAGATCGTCAACGGAAATTTTTTCTTCCTCGACGGCATTTCTCAAAATAGTCACCGATTCGTGACGGGTTTCACTAACGTTTAGGCCTAATTTTAAACAGGCCTTTTTCAGTTCTTTGTACTGAATGTCTTTAACGACTTCTTCAAAATCGTCCATGTTGGACATTTTTAACTTTAGGCTTCAAAATAAAACTCTTATAAATGAAACTTCATTAAAATGCAGCCGCAAATTAATTTTACTTTTAAGTTGAGCAAAGCGAGTTATTAAAAACACTTCTCTCCCAATTACGGTAAGTTTTAGCAAGAAATACACTTATTTTAGACCCCTAGCACTCAGGTGTATAAACAATTAAAATACCAAAGGGCTCTTAACTATAACACTCGGCTTGGCGGCCTTAAGCATATTTTATGCACACTTGCCCCGTACACAATCACTGTGCGGTCAGTCTAGTCCAAATCCAAACTTCCCACCTGATGAATGGGAGGCCTACTTCACTGGAACGATGGTTGGCGTTGTCCAAGGTCCACTGAATACTGCGACGGAGCTTCCTTTCCATGAATGGTGAAATCCTCCTCGCTATTGACGGTCCACGGCTTGTTGATTTCCAAGACGGGGGGGGGATCTGCGATCCTTGCTTCTCGGCTCCGGAACGGCTTAGTTGCGGGCGCAGATGACGGGCACTGTTGTTGTCGGCAGTGCGGACATCGGGATTTGCCTTGATAGTGACGGCAAGGCTAACATCTTTTTCGGCATTGATTTTAACTGCAATGAGGGCATCTGCTTCTGTGACTACTATAGTGTCTGAGTCACGGACATCTTGGTTGAAGAATTGTTCAACACAAATGGCATAGTAGCATGGCAGGGGGGAAACGCTTGAAGGAACAGCACCTGTTCATCCCACCGCTGCCATCATTTGTAACGGCGGGTGCTACGACGGGGTAGGTGCTTGTAGCATCGCCGGTCGCCTGGTGTAACTGGATCTTTCTTACTATTACTTTTGGTACTTTTTGGTTCAAACAAGCACAACTGCTACAGTCCCGGTGTAGAGAATGGAGCTCCTAATGTCCTAATATTGTAGGCTAACAGCAAGAATTTATAGGTTTGGGGAGGAGAATTTGTGACTGAGACCCCTTCTGAAACGTCTTGGATACAGTCGTATTAGTTCAGTCTTAGTTTATAGAGGGCGCCATGTGTTTTATGTGGGTATTTCTACTCAGTTTTTAGCCTAAAATTAAACTAAACTAAACGAAACTAGCTTGATTTTAATTATTATTTAGCCTAGCTTAGTTGTAATTTAGTTTACTGTAGATTTGGGCTGAAAAATGAGCCAAAATTATCAGATGGAACACGTGGCGCCCTCTGAAAACTCGGACTGAACTAATGGGGACCGATCTAACGTGTTTCAATGGGGACTTTTAGAGTTACAAATTCTCCTCCCAAACCCTATAAATTCTTGCTAACAGTAATAATAAGCGGTAACGCTGTCACCAAGGTGGGAAATTAGGCTAGCTAAGTTGAATTTGAAGAGAATTATCTTAAATACTAACTTATAGCAACAACGAATTTTGAAACCGACGGGCATTTAAAACTCCTGGTTTTTATTTTAGTCAAACATGTTAAAACATTTGCACTTTACAATTGGTAAAATTTACACCTTAGTTAGGTTAAATACTTGACACGGGGAATTTACCTTAACACAAGAACTTGGCTTAGTTCAATTAAAACAATTTCAAACAGAAAAAGTGATTTGTATAGGCAAAAGGGGATTTCGCAAAAGAGCCCTCTAAATTACAAACAGCCTCGGCTGGCTTATAATAGCAGACCTGTTTTACAGTTATGTTTCAACGTGAATTAACAAAGCATTAAACCTCCTAGAGTTGCTGTTGATAAGTCAACTCCTTAAATTACAGAAGCTGCAGCTACCTATAAAGTCGATCCGAGCGATTAATCAATGGAAACCCCACGAAGATCAAACCGTCCTTTGTTTACTTTAAACTGCGTTTAAAAAAACATAATAAAGAAAGCTGGTTTTTAGTAAGGGCCCGTGAACCCTTAAATTACGGCCGCCAACGTCCGAAATGCCGTTTGGCTTGGCGCACCATAAGTTTACCTTCTAAAGCTAAAGGTTAAGTTTAACATTAAACTATAAATTTTGACGTTAAAGTCTAAAAAAATAAACTTTTAAACTTAAACTAAGTAAAATACGAACCACTACCTTTGCCCGGCATGGCAACAATCGGACCGCGGCATCTCCACTCCCGACCGGCTTCAGAATCCTGAGCTGTGCTCACGAGTGAGTCTGGGGCTGGGGTTATGTACTCATTACTGGAAGTTGGCGCGGACGCCGAGGATAGCTGCGGACGGGACGAGCGGGGAAGAGGAGGCGGATATTTTGGAGGAGAAGAGACTGACCTAGATCGGCCGAGCTGTCACTACCGGAAGTCGGAATGGCAGCGCGGACGGCTAGGGTTGCTGAGCGCTCTGGTTGGATGGGAAGTTGAAGGCAATGTTTTGGTTGGACGGGAATTGCGGAGGCTGAATTGACAAAGAGAATTGCCGACTTGGAAACGTTAGAGGCCTGGTTTTGAATGTGCAAGTGAGTTTTCAACTCATAACAACGTGATTTTTAGGCCTATTAAATAAACTACGATGTTATGGATCGCAACTATTGAAGGAGGGGGGACGAAGTGTAATGCACAGAATAATTATTTGACTTTGGGAATGAAACTGCTATTTACAATGCAGGTTTTTAACGAAGGAAAGCTAGTTTGTTTTCGTTTTAGAGGTTTGCTACGGTCGGAGTTTGGATGGAGATGCTATAAAAAATAGACATAAAAATATACACTGTGTCCGTAAAAATATACAAACATAAACATTGGAGCTCCGGTAGGGTTCATGGCAAGAAGTTAAGTTTACCAAAATGCAATAAGTGCACAAATTAAAAGATTAAATGTTCCAGCTAGTTTTTAAAGGGCTATATCGCAGTTTAGGTTAGTTTTAAACTGGTTTGAACATCGGACATTTTCATAAATAAACGAAGTCGTTACCTGTTACAAATAAAAAATATCGAGTGTTTTCAATATCTACAACACAACTAAGCTAGAAAAGTGTTTTGGCTTTATGCCTAAAGGAATAATGTACAATATTTACATTTTTAATGCGAAATCGCCATATAGACGACTGTTCTTCTGGTGTGGAAGAATACTGCCCTCAGGTTTTTTCTTCGGTGGTGTTGAGCTGTCCTCACCACGAGCGTCTGATACGAGACCGCGTTTACAGGACGAGGTGCTTGTAGCATCGGCGGCGCCTAGTGAAACTGGATCTTACTTCTTATCGCTTGGAGTTTACTTTTCGTACATTTTGGATTAAACAGCACAACGGCTACAGTCCCGGTGTAGGGAATAGAGCATTGAAGTCCTAATCTTAGAACCTGACTAACGATAAAAAGCGGGTATCGCTGCCACCAAGGTGGGAAAAAGCTAGCTAATTTAAAGAGGATTGTCTTAATGTTAACTTCTAGCAATCATCTAACTAGTAAACCAACTGGCATTTAAAACTCCTGGTTTTTATTTTAAACAAACATGTTAAGAATGCTCTTTGCATTTGGAATACTTTTTAGATAACTTAGTTTTTAGGTTAAAAACTCACTTTGAATTTAACAATAAATTCAGATACACGAACTTGGGTTTAGTTCACAAAATAATTTCAAAATACCTCAAAACCTTTCTCAGGAATAACAACAACCTGAAAGATGCTCTCCTTAAGAAGAGAAAGAAGGTGGAGAATGGGAGTGACCAAAATGATGTGTTAGCTAGAGTTAAAAATACGACAGAAGGTGTATATTGTGTGCCATGTGATGGGTGCGATGCTGTTTATATAGGTGAGACTAGGAAGGGCGTCCGAACGAGGGTAGGACAGCATATGGATGACACGAGGAATGAAGTGTATAGCAACAGTATCGCTACCCATCACATGATGACAAAGCATGATATTGGCTGGGGAAGAACTACTACACTTCTAAAATCAAATGTCCCACATGATAGGCACTTGAGGGGACTGGAATCCCTGGCGATCCAGCAACATGTTAAAAATGACGCCGTTTTGATGAACACTCAAGGCCCATCCAATCCGGGAATTCGTTTCCTCCTTAGAGATGAGTTTTCCAGGCGACTCACGAAGCAGTGGATGAACCAGCACGATAAATATAGGAGGCCACGCCATGCACGTGTGCAGATTTCGAACGCTGAATTCCACGGTGGCGATGCAGTTGACAAAAGTTTGAGTTGTGTAGGTTAGGCCTGATGAAGACAGACGTCGTCGGTCTGTTGAAAATTTGCAAGAATACTGGTACAGTATTTTGATTCTGAAATTGTGCGTAACAATCTGTTTTCAACAATCAATTATCAAGAATGACGAACTTTCAGAGTAGAAGCCGTTATGGAATTTTCAACTATAAATTTTGAATTAAGAGTCCAAAAGATACACTTTTAAGTTTAAACTAAGTTACATACGAACCAACTACCTTTGCCCGGCATAACAATCGGACCGCGGCATCTCCACTCCCGACCGGCGTAGCTACCTCTAGCTTTGAGACCTTGCAGGCTGGTTTTATAGCAGCTGCCTGGCAGCAAGGAGGAGGGAAAGGGCAGACCTGTAGGAGAGCAACGGGGGGTGGAGCAGGGTGGAGGGAACTCGTAGAGCACGAGAGACTGACCCAAACCAGCCAGGCTGTCACTACCGGAAGTGGGCATGACGGCGCAGACGGGCAGGGTAGCTGAGCGCTCTGAGTGGATGGGAAATTGAATACAGCGTTTTGGTTGGAGGGGAATTGGTGCAGCTGTATTAACAAAGGGAATTGCCGACTTGGGAGCGTTAGAGGCCTAGTTTTTGAAAGTGCAATTGAGTTTGGAACTCATAACAACGTGAAATAGGCCTATAAAAATAAAACTACGATATTACGTATCGCAACTATTGAAGGAGGGGGGGGGGAAACGAAGTATGCTCAGATTAAACATTCGGTTTGTAATTAACAGAAGGAAAAGCTAGTTTGTTTACATTCGGAAGGTAGCTACGGTAGGAGTTGTGGATGGAGATAACTAAATAAAATAAACATGAATTAAACACTGGGTCCGTTAAAATAAACAAACATAAATGTTGAGCTCTGCTTCGGTTCATGGCAAGAATTTAAGTTTACCGAAGTGCTATACTGCTATACTGCACAAAAATAAAAGGTTAAATATACCAGCTTAGTATTTAAAATTATGCTATAACGTATTTAGGTTAGGTTTTAATTGTTTGCAGTAGCAGACAAGTGAATTTGAAAGTCGGACATTTTTCATAACTAACCAAAGTCGTCACTCGAATTACAAATAAAAAATATCGTTCTAAGTGTGTATACATGTATGTGAGGTTAAGTACCAGTTAAGGAAGCCCCTCCTATTGCACAATTAAGCTAGTGTTTTAGGTTTTATGCCTGAAAGAATAAATTACAAAATGTACAAGTTCAGAGTTTTTTGGTGCCGAAGCGCCAAGGAAAAAAATGTTCGTCGTGAAACGAAGAGTTCAACCCTCAGGTTTTTGGTCGGTGGTTTCAAGGTGGCCTCACCACGAATGTCTAATACAAGACCACGTTTACAATACGGTAGGCGAATACAAAGTAACATAGTCGATTTTGGCTTTTTCGTTCCATGCGGTTGTCACCAGCCTCGCCTTTAGCTTACGTACGCTACCATCTGGATTGAGCCTTCTGACGAAGACGTACTTGGAGTTTATCAATTTGGCACCAGGTGGTTTCGGCACTAGAGTCCAAACGTTATAGAGGCCATCACTAGAGTCGAGTTCACTTTGCATGGCTTCACGCCAACCTGCTGCGTCCCCAGATGAAATATCTTCATGGAAGGTATTTGGTGTGGGGACTGTGGTTAAGGCGATAATGTGACGTAACATAATGTGTGGTTCAGTGGAGCTGAAAATGTCAAGATCGTCGTTGTCGGAAGTTAGCGATGGTGTAGTCAGTGTGATAATCATACAAGTGTTTACAAGTTCAGCAGCGGCACGTCGTTCGGCCATAACTGCTTTAGTTGTGCCAGGAGGGTGTCCACGGCCATGTCGTGGCTGGTCTGGAGGTACAGGTGGTACAACCGGTGGTGGTGGGTCGTGTACTGCAGGTGGGCCTTGCTGACGGCGCAAAGGTGAATCGTAGTCGACATTTGTTTCGATAATTGTGGGGACAGGTGGATCTGGAGACACGCTCATCAAACCGAACATCCCTTGACACGATTAACTTACAAGAGTCTAGGCCCATTAGGCGAAAACCAACACTGCGACTTGCGCAACCGAGAAAAATTACACGTTTGGTGGTTGGCTCAAACTTATGGCGATATACAGGCGTCACTTGCTGTCAATACGCCTAGTTTTCCCTTATCAAAAGATAATTTACACTCGGATGTACCTTTAAAGTATCTCCAAACTGTGACACAGTTAGTACTGCATCTTTTTGTCGCCTACGTGCTTTAGCCTACCTGTCACTCCTTTTCGTATTGTCATTCCAACGTTGGTGGCTTTGCCCCTAATGTCCCTTTAATTAGTTTATTTTTATTAACAATGTCTTCTCTGATATAATGACCTTTGCTGTTAATTGTTGTTGTGAGCTTGTGGATCTTGTTGATTGTTAACCTGTTTTTTATGTGAAAAGATGTGTTAGTCTTAAGGGTTGCTGTTTTATTTTTCTCATTGGTTTGAGGGGGGAATTAATCATTTGTGCTGTCTATTTACCCATGTGAGACGATTGGAAGAACTTTTACCCTCATTTCAGAGATTGTGGACAGGTTCTGGTGTAAGTTGGTGGAGACTATAGTCCAAGGAATATGAACCCATAGGTATGTACTTTAGCGTGTGACATTTGCATTTTTCAACCCTTTTACCTCATGTGATTAAACCGTACTTGACTATACGCAAACCCTACTTCTTAGTGTCACTGACTCATTCGGGGCTCTACACATCGCAGGGAGATCCACGCCCAGGAGCGTATTAATTTGTTTGGGCATTTTAGGTTGTGGAGTGAGGTCAGTGGGAACGAAACCCGCTCTGCGCGACATATGGTGTCAGAATCGGAGTCGACGGGATGGAAGGCAGAGATGGAACGGCAGGGGTGGCGGAGGGTCCTGCTTCCGCTATCGAAGGGCAGTGTCGTTTAGGAACGGAGTTTAGCCAAGAGGACATATAGTCCGTCGTGGGCACTTTCCTTTTGAAGTGTCGAAGGGAGGAGTCCATGAGGGAATGTACCTGTGACGGCATGAGCGGTTCGTTGGTATTGCGGGTAGTGGAACGTTCAGCTACCGAATGATGTGAGGAACGTGAGGATAAATCGAGAGGCGTCAGTTGAGGGCTTACGGAGGAAGCTACCTTGGCCGCAACTTTCCGTGCCTCCAGTTGAAGTTTGAGGCAGGCATACAGTTCCTTGGTGCGGGATAGCTCTTCGGAGAGGAAACGTAGGTCCTGCGCCGGAGGTGGTTGACCGCATGGGATGGGAGACGTGGCTGCGGTGTCGCAAGGCACGGTGAATGATTCAGAAAGGAAAGGATTCGAAGGTGGAATGGGTTCTAAAGAATACTGTTCTGTTGTTAGTTCAAGAATTTCCACATTCTCGGCAACAGGCGGAACGTGGCTCGGTGATGCGGACGATGAGTGCGGGAGGAGGAATCATCCTTAGGCGTTCCTTTAGTTCGAGGCATCGCAGCGATGGGAACGCGGATGCGGAAGGTGAGGAACGTAGGAAACGGAGGCTTTATTGGACGTCGGAGCGAAATGAACAGCGTGGCTGCTAGAGAAGAAAAGGTAAGCATTACCGCTCCACTTCGACTTTTATATGAAGGAGGCTGCACAGTGGACCTGTGCAGAGGTAGCGAACCGGAAGGACATCTTCGATTTATTTTCTCTAGAATTGAACAGCATTGAGAAGGGGAATGCTATTAAAAAAGGTAATGGATATGTCAAGGCAACTAGAAACATTTCTAAAATTTACAATTTTGATTTTTGTTTAAACTGTGAGTAGCATAAAGGATAATATTACAGGAAGATGTTGAAGTACACACACACCGCACGCGTGCGCGAAGAACTTCACACACACAAATGCACGCATGCACACGCACACGCACACGCACAGAGGTCTAAAATGGCCGCCATCTTGGAAAAATTGCTTCCGGTTGTTGTTTTTCGCATATATCTCGTTTCCCGTTACTCCTACGACAAAATTGGCTCTGAACCAAATTGAAGTACACAAAATTTCATACAAAACATGTTCTATCCATTTTTTCTCTTGGAACAATGGTTTGGTTGATATGAAACAATATTTATGTCGTGTTTTATTGTTTCAGACGTACCAAAGCTGGAGAAGTAACTGCACATGGCAGATGCTAAAATTGATAGTATGGCTGTATACGCATTATGTAACAGATGTTTAGTATACGTTTAGTATACCCACCTTTCTGAGGAGTGAGATATAACAATGTCGAGGCCCGCAGGGAAAGTGGCTGATAACTTATTTATCACCCAATTTCACGATCTCAGTCCGACAACAATAGCACAGCACGCACACAACAAAGAATGAATCGTGCTGACGTTCTTTTAGTCAGAAAGATCGACAATGCGACAAACATGCCATTCGAAAAACATCGCTGCAATTCATACTGTGAAAAGATCGATCCGTTATAAAATAACACTACCAAGTTCGCTAAAATTCACAACTCGGACTCACGCTCGGGGCACCCGAAGGAGCAGCTCAAAGCATTGGCACAGAATGAGTTTGTCCGAATGATGAGGAATGCGAGCACGAAAGAATTAGCGAGACCACACTTGGAAAGAGTGAAAGAAAAGTTTTTAAAACTTGGCTACCCTGGAGGACTCCTAAACAGGTTAAGGAAGAAAGCATGAGCAGTCATAGATTGGGAAAGAAAGAAAGAAGGCACGAGATTCCCACCTCCGTTGCCTTGAATCACTTGCTATTCAACAACATGAAATGAACGGGGAGCTTTTGATTACATCCAAGGCCCAGCTTTCCCTAGAGTTACACACCTAGTAGGAAGAGAACTCAGCGAGCGGTTGAACCATCAATGGGGACTCACGAGTGCACTGCGCATGCAGCCCAATAAATACGGGAGGCTGCGGTCGCGGCCGAATTCAAATGCAAAGGTGTGCAAAGCAGACGACGTAGTGAACAACGAAGTAAACAACGATGTTGTTGATGTAGAAAGCAGAAAAATCCTCAAGGCCTGATGAAGATATCTGGGTGGTATCGAAAATTTGTTGGACTAAGCGTGAGTCCGAGTTGTGAATTTTAGCGAACTTGGTAGTGTTATTTTATAAACATGCCATTGTTGGCAGCATTGTTATTCCTTCCTTAGTAAAAAGCTCTGTGCTCGTGTTTATTGATAGTAACTTGATTCCGAAGTGCCCCATCACCGTGACGAACAGCCTGTTTAGACAACTTCTCTTAAAATATTTTTTTAAGAGAAGTTGTTTGAAGGGGCTATTCGACGTTGAGTTTCCGCGGTATGAACGGTGATGGAGCACTTCGGAATCGAGTAACAATACAGAAATAAAAGCAGAGAAACTTTGTTGGCTAACTGGGTATTCGTTCGTTGTGCGGTAATGGGTGCTTTCAGAATCTGGTACAGTTATGCGGTAAGACAATAATCGTGTAATTATAGAAAGGAAAGCCAAATGAACTCGATTGGTGATTAATAAACGTATACTCAACGTGTAATAATTTCGTCTAAAGTTTAATTCAAGTTGAAAAGCTCTACATTTAATAAATAAATAAAAAATAATGAAAACCATGACACACGTTTGTGTCAGAATGGCTAGCATTAGGCTTTGTCAAGATTTTTGCGGAGTGGGGGCGGGAGTGGAAGAAGAAGGGTGTAGTGTGTCAGGGGAGGTCAGGTAAGTTTGCACTGTTCAGACTGACGAGGAAAAACAGAATCTGTTCTCAATTTTAATCAAGGCTGTGACGCCGTTTGTAATTTTAAATCGTAAATAACCTTTACAAAGTTCAGTGTCATAATGTTTTCGTGCTACAAGAAAAATTAACCCATAACCGCCTGAAAAAAACTTTCAGACCCTTTTTTTAGATGGTACTTGTGTCGGTTCTCGGATGCAAACCGGCATTCTCTTGGTTTGGACCCGACGACACTGACCACTAGGCTGTGACTGCTCGCTTTGCTCGGGGTCCCCGGGGCCCCCTCACAAAGCTCGCGCTGGGACTTAGTTTTTCGCTGTTATACGTTGAAGACGTACGTTTGTATCTAGGCGGCTCGCTTAAGAAAAACCAGCTCTTTACGGTGCTGTTATTATTTTAATCGAGGCTGTAACGTCCTTTTTAACACCTGGAGCAAGGATGATGTTCTTTAATTCATACGCAGGCGTGATATCCAGGCGTGATATCCGATATCACTCCTCCTTTTTCATTTCAGTTCTAAACCATTCTTGCAATGCCGTCGTGTTCGATTGTTGAAGGAGGACTGAGATCGTGAAATTGGGTGATAAAGGTTAATAGCAACCGTTACATCGATAACTGTTACTGATTGAAAACAATCAGTAAAACAAAGTTCCTTTCAGTCAAATAAGAACAAACATCCAGCGAAAGATGTCTGGAACAGTGTTATGTGTGATAACACCATAACATTAACATTATTATGTGCATTATGTATTATGTTTAACATTATGTGTAATAACACAATAAAGACTTATTTTGTGCGATAATAACAGTTCAAATGCTTCATATCAACCAAACCATTGTTCCAAGAGAAAAAGTGAATAGAACATGTTTTGTAGGAAATTTTGTGTACTTTAATTTTATTCTGAGCCAATTTTGTCATAGGAGTAACGGGAAACGAGATATATGCGAAAAACAACAACCGGAAGCAATTTTTCCAAGATGGCGGCCATTTTAGACCTCTTCCGCCACTTTTATTTTTCTAGACTTTTAGTATGTTGTTCAGCATATCTTTCTGGATCAGAAACAGCAAAGTTTACTTCTATTACAATTACTTCTAGGTAAAAGTGTAAATTGACTAGCCTAGGATTAATCTTCTGTTGTGTTATACCTTAGTACGAGATTAGTTGATTACTGTTCTACACGTTACAGCTAGGAGCAAAATCCACTAACCTCAGTCTAATAGGTCCGTCATCAGTCTCCTGGGATGAATCCAAATCAAGACTTGGGATGAGAGGTCTCTGCTCAATTTGGCTGTGATGATACCTTTCATCTGCTTGAGGATTTGCTTCGCTGTATATATCAAAAGACGAACTGGAATCCAAGTTATCCGTTGGACTGTGTGCCTTTGCAAAGCTTTCTACTGGATATGACCAATTCTTCTTAGCCCTGTGAGATGGCCACCTATTTTCTAATGATTCTTGAAATGGATGCATCATCACAGGTTTTCTAACTGCATATGTGTCCAAGTAGACTTGTGCTTTAGCCGTATCTTCAATATGACGCCTTCTACTCTTTGGCATTGCACCTGTCAAACACGTTTTCCCTACAGGAGACAGCTGCTCTCTGGAACATTCGTGCAAAATTGAATAATACCCATTATCTTCACGTTCATAAGTGAATGGGCGACTAAATTGGTGAGGCAACATTACAGCTCTGTTAGAATGTAGATGTTTCCGCTTTCCGTGCTTAGCCAATGTCAACTTGCAGCTAGCACACAAAGTGCTGTCATGTAGAAAACTATGGCCGTGACCAGCTAGGACTGGTAAGGGCAATGCAATCGTTTCTGGTAATCGATGGATTATGCAATTTTCCTTTCCATGCTTAGGCAACTGCCCTCTACAATTGCTACAAACGTAATGTTCCACTAGTTGAGGTGATGTTACCCCAACAACACTGGATCTGTGACGTTTCGTATGAAAAGGCCCGATAGCGTAATCGGCTTTCTGAGCAGTTCTTTGGCATCCATGATCAGAATTAACATACTTTGAATAAATATTTCCGTATGAAATTTCTTCGTTCCTTGGGGATGAATGCATTATTTTAAAGGGGGACTTGTCATGATGTCGTAGCCCACGGCTCTTTACAGGCTCTCGGATTGCCCGCTTGCATCGTTCACACACGCTCTCACCTGACATTGATGTTGGACTCTTACAGCAAGGGAACAATTCAGCATCACAAATGTGGCAGATCCTTCCAACATTTTGAACAGAACAGGGACATGAACAGCCTGGTTTATTACAGCATGCATTCCGTAACTGGTCAGCCCAAGTCCCTTGGTCATCGTGTATTACAGGGTGGCCATGGTCACAAGCATCAAGAACATGCCCTCTAGTGACACAAGGAGGGCTTTGATTTTTTTTACTTGGAAAATATGGTGCTTCCTGCAGTAAAAAGGAAAGAAAATGTTTTGCTTATCTTTTGTAACCAGCAGTAATGCTTTATACCTCTACAGTCTAAATATGTCAATGACCCTACATTATTATTCATTGTATTCATATTAATTCTAGTTTATAACAATACTAAAAATCTAAATGTTAACTGAAAACATATCCAACAAAAAAAATAGATGTACTTTCAAACTACTGCCACAAATGACCGATTTTAATTTTGTAACCGTAAAATTTCACACAAAGGTCTTACATTCCAACGTGGTGGGGGAAATCTATGATGGAGCTCATCACAGTGACTTGTTCTCAGCATGATTTTGCTGCATGCGGACGCATGCACAGCAATTGCAGGAGAGAGAAAGAGAAGGGGAGGCATTGGACAATGTATGTTAATGCATGTTTGCAATCGAAAATGTGAGAAATCTGTACTAAATGGTTGTATAGCTGGAAAGTGGGAAAAAAGTGTCTCATTGGTTTGGAGGTCACACCCAGGACTAAGCTGGTAACACATATTTCTTTAGGACAAAAGTGTTCGCTTTATACCATCTTTAATATTTTTCAACTATTCTTCATCCAGTTCTTGAAAACTGCTCGCAGATTGCCTGATCATGTTACAGAACTTATGTCGCTCAACTATATCTTACCATCGTGTAATGTGTAACATCGTGTAATGTGTAAATACCGTAAATCGTGTAATAAATGTCTATGAGTTTATGCAGTTAATGTGGCAAAACTGGGGGTGGGCGGTAAATAGAGCACAACTCATATTCTAACCTTCAGTCTGGCTATCTATCACAGAAAATTCGGTGATTATGCGATTACTCACATACAGCTACATGCAGTAAAACTTTTTTGAACGATGTCGAAAAGGCAAATTTTTACTTCCTTTCTGTGAAGAGGGGAGGTAAGAGAGGAAAGGCCTTCCTGCAGGTGCAAGCAGACAGAGGAAGCCTTTTTTCACTATTACGCTATTTACCTCAGGGAGGAAAAAGGGACCAGCGAGCACAGCAAGCAGTGCAGCATTTGTTTTCCCCACTATCTTTCGTCACAGAATGAAGCTACTGGTTAATATTATAGCAGAAAAACGACGAGTTAAGGGGTGGTCGTCAACTTAACTGTATCTCACGATTTTGACCTTAAAGCATTTTATGGAGGTGAACGTTAGCTTTCCCTGGGTATGTTTTTCTTTTTACGGCATGTTTTTCTTTTTTATTTATTAGCATTACATGTAAAAAGTGTTTGGATTGCATTTATTTGCTTTCAGATTGGCATGGCACTTCATTACTTTCACTTTCAATTCAACATCTTGTCGGAGCGTTTTCGTGTGTGGTGTCACTGGTAAATGTGTGGTTGGCGCTTGACCATAAGATGGAAAAAATGAAGGAAAGTGGTGGATTTTGACTAGCGTGTTTTGTCGGATTAACAGGTCTCCTCCAGTTAGAGGAAATATAACAGAGTTTGTATCCGGAATCGGGAATTATTCTTGTGCGATAACTGCGTTAGTGAGCTATCCCATAAGAGGAAAATACCCCGTTACAAGCACTAACTTGGCGAAAGGAGCTCTCTCTTAAAGTACCTTCCTTACCAAGAGCTACTTAATTAAATAAACTTAAGATCTCTTTCTTCCCAACCAGATTCTGCTACCTCACACTTCAAGTTTCTGATTTCTTTTGTCTCACTAAAGGTCATTAATTATGTATACATGGGGGTTTCTCACACGACAACGTTTGCCCTTGGACGAATGATTGGGTTAGGGGACATCCTGCTTGCACGCGTCGTCATCCTGCCGCGGTAACCTCACATGTGACGCATAACAGTAGCGCCGCACGCGGCGACCATATGAACCATTCGGACAAACAAGCAGATGATCGCCGGCACGCGATGCGTATTACACGAGCTAATTTTTGGAATTCCGACATACTATCGTACCCCTCAACCTTGTTACGCATGCTGTTGACAAACCAAACGTGTGATGATATTTTTTATTTGTCACGAAGTTATGTTGCATTATTCAGTATCACCGAATATTAAATGTCGCACGTATAGCGAGCGATTCATCCTAATGAAAATGTTTGTGGCTTATAGAACATGGTAAAGATCTGCAGTGCCCATTGTTGTGAACGAATTCACGGAATTGACGGTAATTTCTTTTCTTTAACTCTGCCACAGATGGTCTTCAAATGGCACTGTCTATTCCAGCTAGAGGTCGGACGAAAAGGGGAAAAATCATGTTCGCATATTTCGCAAAAAAATATTCTAATACTCGACCAAAAACAATTTTTCTCCATTTTTTGTCCCCCCCCCCCCGAAAAAAATACGTTTGTAATTAAATACCAAAGTTAATTTTAATTTAGTAGACTAGGAAGGCAAGGCATTAATTATTATAACCACACACAAAAAAAAAATGTTTCGATTTCAACCTCTTTCCCACTTCTCATTCCTCTCCCTCCCTTTACTTGCTATTGTGCCATCCAAAATTCATAGACCATTCCAGGCCCGAACAGGCCATAGTGCCAGAGGGTACACGGAAAAAAAAAAACCGATGGAAAAAAAAGCCCCGGAAATATGGTTTAAGGGAAAAAAAGCCGATGAGGAAAAATTCGCAAGACAAATCTGGTGTAAAATCACCAAAAAATACTGCCTAAACTTAGTTACGTGTGCATTCATAATTCATTAACTGATTGCTGCTCGACCAAGGTTACCTTAATTGCCTTTGGAATCATTTAAACGAAAAAGTCACAAGTTTCGTCCCAAATTATTTTACTGGGGAAGCGGTGGGGAGATAAAGTTGTCCTCACTGAGACAAAATTCGTGAAATCACGAAGTTTCCACCAAAATTGAAATAGTAGGGGGATTGGGGGGGGGGGGGGGCCGGGAATCATAAATTTTCTACAAATTCCTTAACTGGGGAATGAGGAGTGGAGTATTGAATTTGATCGACTCTGGATAATTAAAAGAAAATTCGAGAAAACACTAAGTTTACTCAAAATTCCTTTAACTTTTTTTTGAGTTATTGACTATTTCCCTGAGTAAACTTTGGTACTTTTTTCGGAGTATGTTGTCCCCCCCCCCCCGCGTCCACCCCTCCCCTCGCATACCACCGAAAAAAATAGATAAGTTGTCTAAAAAACGAGGATATAATTTCTGGCAGGAGAGAATAGATCATACGTAATAAGCGAAACTTGCCGTTATGTAATTCCTGGTCTCGGTCAAAACTACTGCGATTAGTCTTGCTTATTAGCATGCCACACGTGCTGATAGTATTTCCAGCAAAGCCTGCTGTCAATATTACTCACACACATACCTAAAGGTAGTATTTTTGCAAAATTTCCACCAGTTTTTTTCGTGTTGTTTCACTATTGGCTTTTTTATCCGCGCCTTTTTTTTCATAGGCTTTTTTTCCAGGATTTTTTTTCCCCCCCGAGGCTTTTTTTCTCCTAGATTCGTGCCAGGGTGCCAATGGCACATGGGCCCTGCCGTAGATTCGTAAGGGGGCTTTTTAGATTTGTGAAATTTGTGTTACAAGTGAAATTTATGTTATTGATGATTTTTTTTTCGTTGTAATTTCTGGTTGGTCTTAAAATATTGTCCCTTCCCTGATCATTTCATAGCTATCTTTAATTGACTAGTCTATACTTAGGGACCGGCCATTATACTTTAATTGTAATAGACTGTCTTTAATTATACTAGACTATACTTAGGACCGCCATGGGGAGGACGACGAAAAGTCATTTTTCGACTAGCTCAAAATGACACTTTCAGCAGTCAAAATATATGAAAACGCCTCAGCTTCTTCCTATGATGTGAATGTTTACCAGTTTTGAAGCTCTCTGTACCACTACTAAATACTGTACATTTTTCAATATACTTTCTAGTAAAGCCATACTTATTGTATGAAGCTCGACACAAGATGGGTGTAAGGAACATCGGTATTTCATAGAATATTTTTAACTCAACGTTGCCCTTCGTTAAAAACGAGGCACGTTCTCCTTACAACCAGTGGTAACTTGTCTGTGTGGAGTGCTAATTACTTAATTTGGCTACAAGAAATCATCTGCACGCAGTTTCAAGACCAGTGACGGCGTCCGAGGGGTTGGCATGACCCCACCCCTCAAATATTTCACGCCTTTCCCCCCCTCCAAACCCAACACTCAAGTCACCACCAGAAAATAAAATAATAATAAAAACTCACAAGCTAAACCTGGAATCAAATGAACAAACAGCTTTTATTTTTTAAATTTAATTTAATTTATTTATTTTCATTTTTTTTTATTTAGCAATTTTGCAATATGTGTATAGCCTAATTTATCTTGTGTGTTTATGGGGCGTATTTTACGAAACGTTGTACTGTATTGAAGCTTACGTTACGTTCTGGTTGAATTAAACGGAATAAAAGTACCAAATACTATTGTCTTAAAAAAAAATCCTTGGCCCACTCTGTTTCCAGATGTAATCCTCTGTCGTCGCCCCCCCCCCCCCAAAAAAAAAGAAAAAACAATTTAGACCTGACGCCGTCACTGCTCAATAGGCATACAAAAAGGGCATTTCTTTTTGGAGGAGGCCATGTTATTCTTGGACCTTGAAAAAAAAAAATTAAGAAAAGGTTGTACCGGTATAACTTTATTTCTGAATGGTATATTTCTGCTCATAAATAAATATATTTTTAGTGTTGTAGTATCAAACTGAAGATTTATCGGATTATTAAAAATATTATAAACAAAAAAAAATCAAAGTTTATTTGTGCTAGGATATATTTGTGACATATTTATTAGATTTTATATTAAATATTCCTTTTGATTTCAAGTTCCTTAGAACATAAAATGCATAAAAAGTAAGAACCCAGCTCAAACTCACCTCAGCTTGTGGCAGCAGAAATGGGGTCAAGATATAATTTAGTTGGGCCGCTTTGACCTTTGAAGTGAGGAGAAAAGATGTAAGCGTCCTTCGTGACGTTTGACACGTTAAAATCTTTCCTGCGACAAAACCCATCGTTTACATTTCATGGGAAAGTTTGTGGGGAAATCTGTTGAAACTCACGTTTGTTATATCGTTTGTAGGAGTATTTACTAACGCTGGTGTATTTTCCGAGCGCGCAGTGTTTGTTTGTAACTATACTTCTGAGCTACGCGCTAACTTGTTTGTCCGTATAGTTCATTCATTGGCCATGCGCGCCGCCACGGTTCAGGCTCACATGTGTGGTTACATCGAAGCGGCAGCGGGTAGTCCCCTAACCCAATCATTCGTCCAAGGTTTGCCAATACTGTTTCACTTAAGGTTAATTCTGCTGTACAAGGCCTTCTAGCTTCTGTTGACTTTGCTTGTTCTGTCAATTCTTTTAGTCCTGGCTGGACCTTTAGTCCTGTTCGGAGTTTAGGGTCTGGTTTTGGTTAGGGCTGACTGTTATTCATGACGGCTTGAACTCTGTTTCGTCGGTAATTCTACCGTGTTCTATTCTAATAGACTATAGTGCTTAATTTTTTTTAAAACCAATTTGCTATTAATTTCACTCTTTCTTACTAAAACCTACATCTTTTAAGTACAACTAGTGAGATTACAAAGACCTTTTCATATTACACAGATCATTTTAACCCTTTAAGGACAGCATTCTAGCTTCATTTTGCTATGCCCATGAAACCAAGCAAAATTAAGGCTTATAACTCACTTAAAATTTTAAAAGTCCTAACTTCTCATAAACTTGAAATACAGGAATGGACTTGTGTCATTTTTTTTTTCATAAATAAAGTGGCCTTCATATCACATTTTTAGTTTTACCATTTCCGATCTACAAGAGCAGTTTATTTAAAACGATGATGACACAAAGAGACAACATTTGGGTGCACCCGTCCCTAAAAGGTATTAAGGTCTTTATTTGTCATAAAATTATAAGCCACTTTTCTTTTGTAGCTCCAAAAATCAATTCTAATACAATACAGAAAACTTGGCATTGGCACCGTGCCAATATAACACCAAGATCACTTAAAATGCTGCAAAGCAGTTTTAGGGTCAGTTCAACACTTACTGTGGAGAAAACTTACCTTTGCGGCAGCTCTAGCTGTTGGTGATAAACTACAAGACATATCCTCAGATGCACCACTACTCCACGTTGGCGTATTTGGTGGTGATGATGATCCAACTTGTGAATGGTCATAATTAATATCAGCAGTGACAGGCGAGGTTGTAGTTGGAGAGCCTAATACAGCGATACAAAGACAGTCAACAACAAAATTAATGGTACTTTTACTGAGTGAGCTATGATCACATGAACATCAAAACTTTTTAATACTCATAAGATGGATGCATTTTAGTAGAATCAAAATTCTTCAATTGGGCGCTGTTCACGTCTTATGCTAGGACAGAGCATGAATACTGTATAACATTTCTCTTTTGTACCGGTATTATTTTAGAACTTCCTGGCATCACGCATATCACACAGTAAAACACAACGAACCCTTAAAAACTTACCATTGGGGTATTTTTGCATGATCAAATATTCCGGACAATTAGTTCAAACAAAGGAACCTTAAAACGTTGTTCTAGTTTTGTTTTAAAAGTTTGTAAAATGTGGATACAATTTACTTTTACCAATATTGTATTGTAGCGGTAGCTGCTACGACGGGCGGTGCTTTAGCAGTATCGTACTCCTGGTATTGCAGTTGCGGTGTTTCTTAAGTTACTTTTCATACTATCGTTGACTTTTAGATGCAAGCACAGCATGTACTACTACTAATTAAGAGATCAAGCGTCAAGCCTGAGCTTGAAGTAATTTAGTCTGGGTAGATTTACTGCCACCATGGTGGGTGTTAACGTTACTAGCAATCCTGAGTCTCTATAATTAACAAAATATTGTCATTAACTAGCCTAACTCTAGCCGAGTAATCAAATGAATCTTCAAGTAGTCTATCTGCGTTTCAACTCTTGGTTTTAATTAACAACAATTTAAGTTCAACTTCACAAAATAATAATTTACAAATTTAGTTTCAGCAATATCAGTACTCTTTTGAGAGTTTTACATGATTAAATTCGAATAGAAATGAAATGGTTGTTCACAAGAACTCTGTTTACATCGGTGTCTTACCAAATGACAAAAGGTCAAAATCTACAATAAATAGACCGTGCTTTCTAAGTAATCGACAGTTATCGAACCAACAAACTTTCACAATAAAATTTGAGTAGCCATCTATGACCGTGCCTTATGCAAGTCAAAGAAACCCATGCTTCGATAACAACTACAAAAAGATTACAGGAATCTTGATTAAGTTTACATGGTAGTTAAAATAATAAAAGCTGAGTTTTTAGGAAAGGACCCGATAAACCCTTAAAATTGTGGGGAGAATAAGAACTAAAGTGCCAAAACTTATGTCCCCATAATGTTCAGAAAACCTATCAATTAAGTTTAAAAATAAAAATTTAGAATGGTGGCCGAAAGATTTAAGTTAACTGATCTACTACCTTGCTGCCCAGCATGGCAACGTGCTGCAGTGGAAGACATCCACCTTTGGCTTTCTGTCTGTGCTACGCTAATGATGGGGGGGGGGGGGGGGTGACAGGCCTTTTTACAATGAGCAGGTGGATCTAACTTGTCCCAGCACAGACACGTAGGAGCGCTAGCCTGGCTACGGCCCTCCTGATTGGCTAAGATCTTGCAGGATAGTGAATCCAGGTCGCTGATTGGTTGGGGCTCATGATATGATTTTGGCAGCAATAAAACTGAACAGTGAGGTAGAGTAATCCGCGCGTTCTGTAATAAAAATAAAGTTGTAAGTGCAAAAGGGTTGGAATACATAAATGCTAAAACGCATTTTTAATTAATTAATGGCAAAGGCGATGCAAGTCATTTTCTGGTTGAAGTGGAAAAAAACGTATTGCACTCGGTAAACATCGGCGTCAAGGAAACTTAGTGAAAGGAGTTTTAAACTTCCTGTCCAACACAAACTGCTTATGGATAAAATAAAGGCATAGTTGTGTGAGAAGGGCTGGGCGTTAGACAACATGTAAAGGAGCCCTGGTCCCACCCTGACTGGAGAGGATACCTAACTCCAAAAATAAAAAAAAACTGGGGAACTCAAAACTTTAGACTTTGCCAACAGCAGCCATTTAGGCCCATTTTGCGAAAAACGAACAGTTATTGTTATCTAGACACATGCTAGTGTATTGCCAACTAGATGATTTATTGTTGTTGGAGCTTAATTGTTAAAGCGTAATTGTTGTCAGATGGCAGCTCACTTGAATGGAAGCGGAATGGGCATGCTTGATTTATGCGATTGCTTACTTTTGCCATGGTTTTTCGATCAGCGTCTTTTGGGTAAAGGTTGGGAAACTTCCATTTCTAGTTTCATTTACGCCAAAATAGTTTTCAGATGGCGCTCGCAATCGCTAGC